>JAMKCH010002292.1:0-42589 GCA_023653785.1 Ophioderma brevispina | reverse complement strand
CAACAAAATCGGAAACCTGGGTAACGTTTACCCCCAGGATGACCTTGAACCTTAATAGGGCTGTAGCTTTTTAACTAAAGGTCAGAACCTAGACAAACTATACCTTTTTTTAATCCTTATAATGAGACAAATACATTGGTGTACATATAAACACGATTTAACTTGATTTCAAATTTACCCCTGTACTAATTTAAGTTCCCCACATTTCCCAGAGGTTGGACCCAAAAAGTCTTGATTCAGCACGCTTCAAACTATAGAAAAACATCTTAAAACCTTCTTCCCCAAACTTCTAGAATGGTGCTGAATATATAACCCTACTATTATATAGTATCATGAGAATGAACAGAATGGGTAACGGTGAATTGAGAAGACAAATATGAGGGTGTACTGTGGGTACGACAATTATATAATATTGGATGGCTGAGGTTGATAACAGAAAATATCGCCCGAGCCTAGATCAAATATCAGGCGAGTCGAAGACGAGCCTGATATTTTCTTGGCGAGGGCGATATTTTCTGTTATCAACTTTTTTTTTTTTTTTTTTTTACGCTTCAAACTATAGAAAAACATCTTAAAACCTTCTTCCCCAAACTTCTAGAATGGTGCTGAATATATAACCCTGACACTAAAATCATTAGAACTGCTAGTACACAGTGTCATATTCTCATTTAGTTAGTTAGAAAGTGTAATTTTGGGCGCCATTTTGAATGTTCAGGCATACGGCAGCCATTTTGGATTTTGAAAATGATTGCAATCGATTTGTCAATGCTGAAAACATATAAATGCACACCAAAATTACAATAATTGGCCACAGGATACTGAAAAGTTAATTTCGACCCCCAAAATGGGAGCACCCCCTGAAAAAAGCACTTTGGGCACATTTTTTCAAAAAACGGCCGGTGGGATCGTATTCCCCGGAAAATTTTAGTCCAGAAACCACTTCAAACATAAAGTGAACACCCTTTCCCATCCGTTTATGTCTGCAGAGGCTGACTAATGTGGCTGAGACTGAAAAGATAACTAGTAACACTATCTTTTGTCTCTGTAGTGCGAATCGTGGTTGTTTCGCGGATATAACAATTTATTCCATAGATTTGGTTTAACCCTCGTCTTAGCAGGGGGTGGTTACCACCCCCCAGTGAACTTTGCTCCGGTGCGCTACAATGCCAAAGGCTTTCGTAAAAAGCTTATGGGTAATCGTTCTCTCATCCTTTCTGGTCACCTTCACAGGGGTTAGGGTATGCCTGCAAAGTCGAAGGGTAGGGGGGTTTCCACATACAGATATTTTATGGTACTTTTTTAAAAATATTGTGCACAGTATGGCTCTAAAACTCTACGTTTATGTAAAACCAGTCAATTACCATTATTTAGAGCTAAAAACCGCATGAAAATCCGAAATTCGTACGATTTTTAGCGCAAAATTGGATTTTCGCCAATTTTCTATGACTTTACGACGTCATTGTGACGCCATACTAAGGATGTTGGTACTTATTTTGATATCATTGGAAAGAGGAGGACCATAACTATCCACTGGTATCAAAATCATAAGCATCGGGTGCTTTATAACGAATTCTCGAGGGGTGGTAACCACCCCCCTCCTTGGTAAACCGTGTTACAAAAAAGGCTTGGTAAGACGAGGGATATAGACTACATCAACCATTTTCTCTTGTACATTTTCATGAAACAACTTGGTTTTCTTAGCCATGGGCATTAGCAAGGTATAATGGGGTTGTGTAGGTTCATTATACATTGTGCAAAAACATGAGGCCTAACTCTTGCTTTGGACAGGACTCACCCGACTGGGGTCTGAATAAGGCAAATTTATGCATATTATTTGCATATAACAAGAAAACAAAAGCTCAAGTAACAAAATAAATATTATATACAATATTCCTTGTGAAATTTGCCACATTTTGATACCAAGGTCGATATACTTTGGACGATGTATGACCATTTTGACCTTTGACCTCGTGTCAGGGTCACTAAAGGTCAGCGGAAAAATGGCAACATCGTTTTTCTGAATAGTCAGACCCAGTAGAATACATTTATAATGGTTGCCAACAATTAACATGAACTTCATAAAATCACTCTCTGGAGAACATAGGCCCCTCCACTATAAACACTTTCGTGATCAATTCAAACTAATATTTTTGTCACGCTCTGATTAAAAATAATTAATTAGATTATGTTTTTAAATCTTTTTGAGATCTAACGTTCTTTCAGAACAGTTGCATTTTGTATAATTCATACACATTCTGAACCTTGGAGCAGTTCTCTTGTATGTTTTTGTAAGTCAGCTGTAGTTTTGTTAATTTATTTCAATATTTCATTGTCGGGGGGGGGTACGTCTGTTAGTACAGGGGGCTAGACATGTTCGGGCATTATTGGCCTTTACTAGCCCCCCCATTTCACATGTCTCGTTTGTTGTTTATTTTTTGTTCTTTTGTCGGCTCTTATTAGAGCATCCTATTGATATGAAGTGTTGGTATCTCTAAAAAGTAAAACGGCTTTTTATACCAATACTGTCCCTTGTCGTACCCACAGTACCCCTATATTTTCTTCTCAATTCACACCGTTACCCATTCTGATCATTCTCATGTAAAGTTGAGATTTTTCATATCATCCTTGAATCGCGAGTTGGCCTATAAGTATAGTGTGTGTGCCTAATCATCCGTGTACATTTCAATCTACTCTGGAGAAATTCGCAATTTTGTATTTTCTGTCGAAATTACAGGCAGCGGTGATACAAACAGTTCTCATACCCATCAAAACAATGTCAAATCAACTTAAATTTTTTAAATAATCTTTCCTTCCTCGGCGATATCTAGAACAAGCAAAATTACATATACAATGTTATATAAGCGTCAAAACATTAGAAAACAACATCGCACATAATTGTAATTTTTGCGAAATCTGATTTGTCCATTTGGGATGGAAATTTTTTTTGAGTTTTTCTGCTGGTATATACATACATACAACAACATAATCGCTTTTATAATGCGCCATTTCAAAAGATCACCGCGCAAAAATCCTGCATGCAACACAGCCACAGTAAAATACACAAGTGAAAAAATGGATATGAACATGAACAATTCAAAATTACACAGTTCAAAAAGATGATGTCCTTTAGTCCCTTTTTGAAGACGGCAAGTGAGATTAAGAACGAAAGGAGATGGAAGGTCATTCCACACAATTATTTTCTGACTTTGTGGCCCACAACTACAATAATAAGGGGCGCGCCAGGGTAACTCATTGGAGGGGGAAACATCATAGGGGCGACACAGTACACAATGAACTCATTTTGGTTAAAAAACAATAATGTTTTGGTGCAATTTATTGCGTAAACCCCCTGTTTTTTTTTTTCCTAATTTTTGAACTCTGGGGGGGGGGATCCGCCCGCTGCCACCCTCCTGGCGCCCCCCTGCTTGAAATAATTTCACTAGCATAATGTATCGCTATCTCACTTCACAATTCCAAAGACCCAATTTATTGGGAAATTTAAAACAAAAAAACACCATATTTTTTGAAAATTCCACTCAAAGACTTCTATTTTTATGATCAAATGTTTGTAATTACGCTGACCCGTAGGCCGCTGTGTTGTGATTTCTGTCCGTTACGGACATAAATCCAAAATTGCAAATTGTCTTCCCAGATTGATAAATTTGATTAGGCAACACACATTATATTAGGCCAATCGTTCCAGGTGATAAGGACAATCTCAACTTTTTAGGTAAGTTGGTAAACCGACGTGTTGCCATAGTTGGTTAGAACATTTGCCTCACAGTCGGAAGTCGCGGGTTCGAATCGCAGCCGGGTCATACCCAAGACTGGTGCCTACTGCCTTCTAGTCAGGTGCTCGGCATTTAAGAATGGATATGAAGTAAAACACGCGGGAGCTACCAGAAGACTAACCCCAACGCCCCTAACGTAGCTTTCGCGTAATGTGGCAAACGTTTGAAAACTGATGATAAGCGCACCGCCTTCTTGTGCCAGTTTTACTGGGACCAAGATACTGAGGCATCACAAAGATGCCAACCTTTAGGCGTTTAAAAACGTTGTCATTGATATTAGAATATGTTTGGCGGAAAGAAATACTTCTTGTGCAATCATTTATGTACTGAAATATATATAGAAAATGCCATGTTGATATCAGAGGTGGCACGTAAGGCCTAATGTGAAGGCTCTTAAGACCCACATTTTCACCATCGCGTTTGTCACCCAAGACCCCCATTTTTTTTAAAAAAAGGTAAATTTTTGATTTTTTACCTTTTTTTGCAATCTTGCATCTTACACAAAGCACCCCTATTTGGGGAAAATTTTTGCCCAACGACATTTTTTTTTTATGAAATTGTTGGCCAAACTTTCACCCAACTACACCATTTTTGGGGAAGATGGTAGGTCAAAATTGGTCACCCAAAACATCCTATTTTGGGGCAATTTGATGTCTCTCACGCCAAGATCCCCTCGTTTGCACATCCTCTGTCACTGAGTGCCCTGGTTTGGACGCGCCATCCTTACAAATTACCATACAACAACCGATATAATTCATGTGAGGTGTTCCCTTACGGGGACGAAGTTGGAAGCACTCACGCACAAAAGACACTGTACTGAGGGGTTAAACTATTAATTGGGCTACACCTGGGGGCATACTCCCACCTTGGAGGCAACGCATAGGCCTATGTAAGGCTCTTAAGACCCACATTTTCATCATTGTTGTCGCCAAAAGACCCCATTCAAAAAAAGGTTCACAACCCAAAGACCCCATTTTTTTTTGCAATCTTAGCCACTGTCAAACCGAAAGACCCCCAATTTTTTTAGGAAATTTTGAAATATTTGGCCTAAAAAACCTCTATTTTTCAGAAGATTTTGCAAAACTTTCACCCAAAGCACCATTTGTTAGGAAGATTTTGCAAATTTGTCAACCGAAAACCACTTTTATGGGGGTGGGGGGGCAATTCGGATTCTTCCTCACCAAAAGACCCCAATTTTTTCCCACGTCCGTCTGGCCCTATGTCCGAGTTAACAAGCGCCAGCCCTTACACCCATATACAATTTTCATATGTGAGTGTTCGTCTCCGGGAGGCTAGAGCACTCGCGCACGAAGACACTGTACTGAGGGGTTAAACTATTAATTGGGCTACAGCTGCAGAGGGCAAGCTTAATCAATCCACCAACTGACCCTTGAAATTGAATCATTTTGGGGTAAAAAATGACATTTGGCACGCCATTTTGAACTTTGAGGTACACGGCAGCCATTTTGGAAATTCAAAAACTTTTGGATTTGCGGGATATAAATCAAGCAAGAAGATCTTAGAGGGATAAAAACACACTTTAAAAAGTTAACTTTAAGTTTTCAACGAAGGGTTGGTGTAAAATTTATGCCATAACATAATTTGGCCCAAATTATTCGTCATTTCATGGCATGCCATTTTTGGATTTTCTTGTATTGGACGGCATTTTGACATTTTGAAAACGACCACAAAATGTATTCTTTTGGTACCCAAACACACTAATTGACACTAAAATCATTAGGAAACTGCTAGTACCTCTTGTCATATTCCCTATTTAGTTAGAAAGTGGAATTTTTGGCGCCATTTTGAATTTTCAGGCATACTGCAAGCCATTTTGGATTTTGAGGAAAATATTGGCAAATCGATTTGTCATGGCTTCAAACATAAATGCACACCAAAATTACCATAATTGGCCACAGGATACTGAAAAGTAAATTTCGACCCCCAAAATGGGAGCACCCCCTCCGCGCCCCGGAAAAAAACAGCTTTGGGGCACATTTTTTTCAAAAACGCCGTGGGATGTGTTCCCCGCGGAAAATTTTAGTCCCAGCAAACCACTTTCAAATATAAAGTGAACACCCTTTCCCATCCGTTTATATCTGAGAGGCTGACTCAACAGGCCTCCTTGGAAACCAGTGCCCTAGGCATTGAGGGGCTACCCTCTAAAGAAAGATTAAATAAAAAAAATAAAAAATACATGTGTGAATTTTTAATTATCTTTCCATGCTCCTCCGTTCCCGGTGATGGTTACTGTCATTGATAAGGGATGTCATGTGGCGACAAAGACACACGTAAAAAGGGTATATTTTTCAATATCCATACGTAGATTTTGTAGCAAACCACTGAAACCTGGAAAAGGGTGTACTTTCCACACTTGAACCGGACTTGAATTTAACATTATGTAACGATTGGAAATTTCGAGTTTTATCGTATTCGTCTCATTTTGTGTAAAATTAGCTCAGTTAGCCACACAGACACACATTTCTACTTGCTTAGGGGTCACATATTGCCAACACTTATTAATTAGTAGTATTACACTTATACATACTTGTTTAGGGGTGCCTTTTAGACCAATCAATATTACTTGTTACTTGTTACTGGTACTTTTAAACTCCTTGTTGAGGGGCTGCGGGACTTTGAAAATGTTGGTATTTTAAATGCAGACTCACCCCCCTCAAAATGGCCCTTTTTTAACATCTCATCACTAAAAGTGAACTTTCCGTTGTCAAACTTCTCTCACTTTGGACCATTTTATGGACAAAATCAACAATAGGTGGACATTTTGCCTTTTGTGGGTTTGTGTGTGTGGGGTGGGTACGACGGTGACCTGCTGCTGTCTCGGGATATACCCCATCTCCACACTGCCAGTACCCACGTTCATGAACAAAACTCCTAAACTTAGGGTATGATTTTGAATTAGTTCTGTAACATTAGACCATACTTACTGGCTATTGCCCCTGATTAATTGCCCACACTCTACAATAATGCCAGGGAAATAATGACCATCAATGTTCAAATTTTGAAAACAGGTTCATGCAGTGAAAGAGCAATTGAGAAATAACGTGTTTTATTTAGACGACCTTAAAGATTTGTGAACGTATTGGTTGAACCAGAATACACCTTTCAATCTATTGACTAAGTGACAGCAGCCCATGTTTCCATGTTCTGGCCATTTTTTTTTTATGGGAAGAAATCTCAATTTTGTGTGGAAACATTTTTTACTAACTGTTCACACAATTCATTCAGTACTTAACCATGGGCATAATAGCAGCAAATGGGGAGGACTCTAACTGATTCTTGGCTTGACCATAGACATTCAATTTCTATGTGAAAAAGATACAGCATCATACAAATGACGAGAATCACAATTTTTGGGTCTTGCACTTTTTTTCAAACTGTGTAACAGAATTTGGTTTACCAACAATGGGCAGTATAGCCAATCTGTGATTCTTGAGGTCGGGTCTATGCAGGGGGATTCTCACACAAATGACCATACGGAGACTTGCCACAGACACCATCTCATTGTAGCCTCTGGATAGGAAATCCATGTACCCTTTTCTTCTTCATCCACGTTTGGTATAATACAATTATTCGTTTTTCAATATGTTCCAATCGGAAAATCGTAAAATTTTCCTCATTATAAAGATTAAAAAGTTGATAGTTTGTAAAAATTATAGTTTGTATAAGTTTTCCGACCTTTAGTTACACGGCTACAGCCCTGATAAGGTCAGGTCATGTGGGGCCAAACAGTTTTTTTTGTTGAAACGCGGTGTCAAAATATTGCCCTGGTCCATACTGAAACAGAAAATTAATTTCAATTCTTTGGGTGACCATTCTGTTAAGAAATTTGAGGTCAAGGTTGGTGACCCCTATCGACATGTAGACCATTGTTACCTTTTGCCCACTAATTACGAAACCAAATGCCAAACTAGTAAAAAAGGCAAGACAACAGTTTGACACCAGTTTAACAAAATCGGAACACCTGGGTACGTTTACCCACCAGATGAACCTCTGAACCTTTAATAGAGCTATAGCTGTTTAACTAAAGGTCAAACCGATACAAACTAACCTATTTTTTAGATCCTTATACGGAGACAAATACATTGGTGTACATAAAACACGTTAACTTGATGTCAAATTACCCCTGTACCGAATTTAAGTTCCCCACATTTCCTAGTTTCCCAGAGGTTTGACCCAAAAAGTCTTGAGTTTCAGCACGCTCAAACTATAAAAACATCTTAAAAAACCTTCTTCCCCCCAAACTTCTAGAATGGTGCTGAATATAACCCTGAGTACAAATCATTGATAAAAAAAAAAAAACTGCCTAGTACACAGTGTCATATTCTCCTTTAGTTAGAAAGTGTAATTTTGGGCCCCATTTTGAATTTTCAGGCATCGGCAGCCATTTTGGATTTTGAAATGATTGCAATCGATTTGTCAAAGCTGAAAGACATAAATTGCACACCAAAATTACCATAATTGGCCACAGGATACTGAAAAGTTAATTTTCGCCCCCCGAAAATGGGAGCACCCCCTGAAAAAGCACTTTGGGCACATTTTTTTCAAAAAACGGCCGTTGGGATCGTAAGTCGCCCAGAAAATTTAATCCAGAAACCACTTCAAACCTAAAGTGAACCCCTTTCCCACCGTTATGTCCTGCATAGTCTGACTACATGTGTGATTTTTCAATTATTCTTCCCATCCAGGTCCCGGGGTTGGTCCCTGTTCATTGATAAGGGGATGTCATGTGCGACAAAAAGAAACACGTAAAAAGGGTATATTTTTTCAAGATACATACGTATTTTTTGTAGCACAACCACTGAAATCTTGAAAAGGGGTGTACTTTTCACACTTGAACCGTACCTTAATTTACATTAGGTATGATTTGGAATTTTCGAGTTTTTTATCGTATTCGGCTCATTTTGTGTAGGAGCTATTCAGTATAGCCTACAAACACACATTTCTACTTGCTTAGGGGTCAAATCTTGCCAATACTTATTAATTAAAGGTAGGATATTACACTTACCATATTGTTTATTGAGGGGTGGCCTTTTAGACCATCAAATTACTTGTACTTGTTCACAGTACTTTTTTAAACTCCTTCTTTAGGGGCGCGGGACTTTGAAAATGTTGGTAGGGGTTTAAAGGCAGACTCACCCCCCTAAATGCCTTTTTTAACATCTCATCACTAAAGTGACTTTCTTGTCAAACTTTCTCTACACTTTGGACCATTTTATGTAAAATCAACAAATAGGTGACCTTTGGCCCCTTTTGTGGGTGTGGTGTGTGTGGGGGGGGGGTACGACGGTGACCTGCGCTGATCTCGGGATATTTCCCATCCCCATACTCCGTACCCCACGTTCATGAACAAAACTCTAAACTTAGGGATGATTGTGAATTAGGTTCTGTAACAATTAGACCATTACTTACTGGCTATTGGCCCTGATTAATTGCACACACTCTCTACAATAAGACCAGGGAAATAATGATCAATGTTCAATGAAAACAGGTTCATCAGTGAAAGAAGCTAAATTGAGATAACAGTGTTTTTTAGAACACTTAAAGATTTGTGAACGTATTGGTTGAACAAGAATATAACATCTTTCAATCTATGGACTAAGTGACAGGAGACAATGTTTCCATGTTCTGGCCCATTTTTTATGGAAAAAATCGCAATTTTGTGTGGAACATTTTTACTAACTGTGTAACACAATTCAGTTACTTAACCATGGGCATTAATAGCAGCTATATGGGGGGATGACTCTAACTTGATCTTGCTTTAGCCTATAGACTATTCAATGTCTATGGTTGAAAAAGATACAGCATCATACAAATGAAGAGAATCACAATTTGTCTTGCACTTTTTTACAAACTGTGTAACATAATTTGGTTTACCAAAATGGTCATTAATAGCAGCTGTGATTCTTGAGGTCGGGTATATGCAGGGGGATTCTCAACACAAATGACCATACGGAGACTTGCCACAGACATCAGTCTCATTTTTAGCCTTCTGGTATATCAATGACCCTTTTCTTCATGCCAATTTTGGTATATGACAATGAGTCGTTTTTCAATATTTTCTCAATCGGAAAATCGTAAAATTGTCCACATTTGAAGAAAAAAGGGCAAATAAATTTGCATTAAATTTGGCCCAACATTTGCATCTCTGGTAAAGCTATGGGTCCCTTTTTTGGCCAAAAAAATGGTGTAGCTATGGGTACTCCTTCTGGGGGCACGTCTCTACCCAAACCAAACCTGAGCTGTACCCCCCGGGGTACAGGGTGACTAACTTGATCTTGCTTTAGATTAGACTATCCATTGTCTCTGGATGGATCGATAATGAAAAACATCATACAGTGATGAGACTAACTAAGATACAGTATACATTACTTTTGTCTCTGAAGTGCGAATCGTGGTTATTTCACGGTAACGACAATTCGTTACATGGATTTGGTATAGACTACATCGATCATTTTCTCTTGCACATTTTTGCTTTACTTTACTTACCCATGGGTATTAGGCTAATAGCAAGAAATAATGGGGATTGTGTAGGGTTCATTCTACATTTAAGCAGAGTAGAGTGTTTACAGATGACTACATTGTGCAACAACTTGAGGCCTAACTCTTGCTTTGGACAGGACTGGGCCTGCATAAAGGCAATGTTATGCATATTATTGTCTCTAATTAGGTTATTTGCATATTACGAGAAAACGAAAGGTCAAATAACAAAATAAATATCGTATACAATATTCCTTGTGAAATTTGCCACATTTTGGTACCATATACTTTGGACGATGTATGACCATTTTGACCTTTGACATTGTGTCAAGGTCACTAAAGGTCAATTGAAAAAATGGCAACATCGATTTTCTGAATAGTCAGACCCAGTAGTATATACGTTTATAGTGGTTGCCAACAATTAACATGACCTTCACCAAATTTTACATAGGCCCCTCCACTATTAGTGGAATTTGAATGTATGATAGCTTTATCAATTGTGTTCCACAAGACTGGGCCTGCACTCCTGACTGATTTTTGAGTGAATGTCTTTTTTGCATTACACAAAACATAATTTTGAGCATTCCTTGTATTGTGTCTGTGTATCTCAGAGTGTTTTATAAAATATTTGTCAAAAGTTTGGGGTAGTTCATCACTGTTATGTTTGTACATAAAGAGACCCAAATTAAGTTTATAAGTATCGAATACATTTAATACATTAAAACGAGAAAGAGGGGACTTGAATGAGATCGATAGTGGCTATTGGAGATTGTTCTCAACGCCCTTTTTTGGAGTTTGAATATTTTATCTAAATATATTCTTGATGCATTACCCTATACCAAAATACCGTAGTTGATATACGGTAATATAAGGGTACAATATAGAGTATACATTATTTGAACAGGAACAAAATGTTTCCATTTATTCAATACGCCTATATTTCTTGATATCGTCTTAGATATTTCATCAATATGGTACTTCCATGTTAGGTTATCGTCGATGACGACACCAAGAAATTTAGTTTTGTGGACCCTTTCTAAGTTTACATTATCCAATATTACATTTATCACCTTGCACAAGATGGTGTTGGTTTCATCATTATTTTCATTTACATCTTGTATATCAATATACTTCGAAGTTCCCTGGGGTGTTTCTAATATCATATAATTTGTTTTGCTAGCGTTAACAGATAATTTGTTGGCGTTAAACCAGTTACTTACTTCTAATAGTTCTTCATTGATTAGATCCATTTTAGTATGAAGTTCATGATGAGAATACAAAATAGTAGTGTCATCGGCAAATAAAATAAAGTCTAGTAATGAAGACGTATTTGATATATCATTAACGTAGATGATAAAAAGTAATGGGCCAAGTATTGAACCCTGCGGAACACCGCATATTACATTTTTAAGGTCCGAATTTGTTGAGAGATATGAAACATATTGATTGCGATTGTTAAGATAACTTCTAAACAATTCCAAAACAACCCCTCTAAATCCGTAATGTTCTAATTTGTATAGTAAAATGTCATGGTCAATGGTGTCGAAAGTTTTCGATAAATCTAAAAATATTCCAAGTGTTTGTTCATGATTTTCAACTGCATTACATACCTTGTCAATTAATTCTAGAATTGCCATATATGTTGAGTGATTTGGACGGAAACCAAACTGTCTTTCGTTAAGTATTTTGTTTTCATCAATATACATGTAGGACATGCATCTGTTAAAAACTAATCTTTCTAGATTTTGGAAAAACAAGGCAACACAGAAACTGGACGATAATTTGAAAAAAAATCTCTGAATCGTCCTTTTTAAATATCGGCACAACTTTGGCAATTTTGAGGTCATTTGGTACGAGTCCCGATGATATTGATAAATTAAATATCATGGTCAGTGGGTAAGCTATTTCCGGAATTACCTGGTTTACTATAATATTTCCAATGTTATCATGACCAGCACTCTTTTTGGCATCAAATTTATTAACAATCTTTATAACCTCTTCAATGACCGGTGCCATGTAGGCACTTTTGATGGTTGGTTCTTTTAAATAGTCATAATAGCCTTTGCCAGATTGTTCAATTTGAGAGGTAAGCTTGGGACCAATGTTTACAAAAAATTGTTGAATTCGGAAGAAATTGTTTTGGGTCAGTTATTGATTCGCCCTTATCAATTATAAATTTTACTTTGATGCCCTCTTTTCTTTCCGCGACCGATGATTTCATTAATTGTTTTCCAAGTAATGCTGCATATTGTGACGCGAAGATTGGAATTTCTTATAGTAATAACTACGTTTAGATTTGCGAATTATATCATTTAACTTATTCCGATATGTTTTGAATTTTTGCAGTCTTCCTTTCATTTGGACATTGCATGTATTGTTTATACAATTTATTTTTAATTGTCACAATTTTCAAGATACCTTTGGTGATCCAAGGAGACTGAGGAACTTTCCTTTTGTTAGCTTTAAATTTTTTAAGGGTATACATTCATCATACAATTTAGAAAATGTTTTTACAAATACATTGTAATCCTGGTTTAGATCGGTACCATCCAGCCTTTCTTCCCAATTCACATTAGATAACTCTTTTTTAAATTTTACAACATTATCGTCACTATAGGTTCTTTTGTAAAAGTATGTTGTTTTGTCTTGTCTCAATTTAGAATTTGAATTTGATGTAAGAATGGTTGGCAGATGATCGCTAATGTCTGTAACAAGAATAGCGGAGTCGACAGCATCAAGATCATTTGTCAATATGTTGTCAATTATAGTAGTAGCACTACTTTTCGTAATTCGTGTAGGTCTATAAATTGTTGGAATATACGAATATGAATAAACAAAATCCAGATAATCATGTGTTGGTCTATCCGTATCATCTTTTAAAAGATCTATGTTAAAGTCTCCCATTATATAACTCATTTTTTTCTCTTTATCAATGGCATGAAAAACTGGATCAATTGCATTTACAAAATCATCTATAGATGTATGGGATCTATACACTGTTCCTACAAGCAGGTTTTTTATACCTATCCTTTCTATTTCGATAAAACACGATTCAAGATACAAATTTGCACAGCATAGGTCTTTTCGTAACTTGTACTTAACACTCTCCAAGATATACATACAAACACCACCTTTATCTCGATCTGTTCGATTAATAAACTCCAAATTATACCCAGGTAAATTATAATAATCATGAGGTTTGTCTTTGAGATGCGTTTCACTAACACCAATTATTGTAAATTTGTGATCTAATGTTAAAAGACATTCTTTTAATTTTTCAAATTCTTGGACAAACTTCTAATATTAAGATTCAAAATAGAAAATTACTTGCTTTAGAGACAACTTTAGCTTTAACTCCGAGGGATAACAATATTCACGTTTTTCAAGTCGGTTGCGAGTAGAAACATTCTTCTGGATTTTTTTTGATATCTAATGGATTAAAGACTAAATGATCATATTTTGTAAATCAAATATTCGTTTAATGTCACTATTCGCATTTAGGTGCTGGGAAATCCTTATCACACTCCTTAGGTTTTAAAGAACGGTACAATTTTGAAAACGCGTCCATTTATTTTATTCAATTGAAGAAGAAATCCTTACGTTTTCATCAAATTATGACATTCTTATGTTTAAAATCCGTTGCATTTATTACATGAATAAGTTTCATGAGCTATTTTTACTATCTTGGAGCAGAACACACATACACTCTTATTACTACAGACATTAAGTAAAAGAACATAAAAAGCTCAAAACTTTAAAAATAAATAAGCAATTAGAGACGGGTACCAATAATAATACCAATCCAAGCAACAAAAGAAACACGATTGATGGCTTCCACGACCAGAAGGTGTGAAAATATATAATATATATATATAATAATTCAAAGTGATGATAAAACCAATCCAATGGAAAATTGCCAACCCTAAGGGAGTTATGGTAAATAAACCAAATTTTAAGACTTGATTACCTTGTTTTTTCGTACTGTTTCGTGAGGGCCTGCAAACAGACCCTCACTCCTCATAAACAAATGCATAATACTGTAGTGTCATCTAAGGTTACACAGTACAGAAGATGATTAATTGATTATGTCAAAAGGCAAGTGGGTAATAAATCCATGGCTGTGGATTTATAACATGGAATCATCTATTAGTAAGTTCAGCAGTAAGTGTTTTGTTTTTTCCTGTGTTTGCATACACTGTTGAGTTTTCATTTCTTTTGTTATGAGAGAGGTGTGGTCTATAATAAAAAGATTTCTCTTCAAGGCACAGGTTGCAGGTTTTACTTATGTCAGTATGGTTTTAGCTCTTCTAGTATTTTCATGTGAATGAATGTTTGTATATTTTCCCTGTCCTTTATTTTTCCAACGTATTCGCTCAGGGTAGTTGCGTTTACGATGTTCTTTATTTTTTTGAAGCTTGAGGTGTGTCCCTTGACCGGGTTTTGAATGTGTTTTTCGGTGGAGTCCGACATATTTTTTCCTCAATATGGTTGGCATGCGCTTTACTGGGGCTTGGGTAATGACGCGCTGGTTATACAGTTTCCATTGAGTGGGCATTTTCGGTTGCGTTGGCAGTTACAATTCTCATCTGTGGTTGCGTTTTCCGCTTTGGTTGAGACACTTTTGTTGTGTATGATATATTTGTTTGACATAGGCATATCAGCTAATAGCTTTAATTTCACCGTGTTCGGTTTCACAGTTTATTGAGTTGGGTGGCCAGTTGGGAAGGATTTGTCAGAAGATTGAAGAATTTCTTGCCAATGTTTGTTTTTCACATTGTCACTATAAGGCGGGTTGAACCATGTGATGCACAGCCGCGTGCGTTATCTCTTGGTTTTGGTTCACCTTTTCGTATTTAAGATTTGTATTTGTATCCCTTTGTTGAGTGCATCTTGGTAGGTAGGTTTAGCGCGTTCAAACACAGTTTTATTTGATGATATCGCGACGTCGTTGTTTGATCACCCGCTGGATTTTTTTTATGATGAGGTGGATGATAGGTCCTCTATGAACATCCAATTGTTGTTGTTAGCTTTCAGAAGGGTTCAAAGTTGCCGGAACGTAGTCAAGTGTAATATCCAAAAAATCAACAGTTTTTTTGTTGGCTTCTATGGTTATACGCAGGTTGTTGTCCGAGAACACTTGACCTATATTCTTCTTTATTATTTCAATTTGTCTAGGTGTTGATTCTGCAGACAGCTAACCTCATCCTCGGTACCATCCTACATTGATGTTGAGTTGTGGATTGTTACAGGAGATATTAGTCCCCCATGAGCCACATGTTTCCCGCACATCAAAAGACCCCATTGTTGCGCAAAAATCGGGGTTTTCCCCTCGTTTCCCCCATGGAGTATCCATTATTATAAGCATGGCTTTCTTCTTGGTGGGAGTGATGATGTGTCCGCTCATGGTCTGATATATCATATACTGTATGCGATAATTCAAGGCTTGGTTTAACACATTCCTCTGAATGGAGGATAGAAGTCACCATAATCAAAGCATATAAACGAATAACCTTCTTCTTGTTTTCAGGTTGTTATACCAAGATATCACTGCGTCTGTATTTTTCCATTGGTTAAACCTTGTAGCCGATGAATTTTTGTAATTGAATTTCCGTTTCCAGTATTTGTTTGCGCTATCTTTCCAATGTGTGATTTGCATGGTTATCAGCCTACAAGTGGTTTGTTCTGGAAATTAGGCTTATGGTCTTTTAGAGTGATGAAGGCCTGGCTTTTGTCGGTTTTGGTCAATTCGGTCGCTAAGATCCTAAACTATTAAGCATGTGTTTTGGTCCCTCTGAAGCGATGATGTTCTCTGCTGTTGACCTGCTTTTTTATAATCCTTGGTGAGTTCTGTTTCATTTCAAAGAGTTTGTTATATTGGTTGGACTCAAGCTTGTAGAATTGTATTTTAATATTTATATCCGCTGCCACAATAAGTTCTTGTCGTTTTTAATATTTTGAGTATCCTTACGCAATTGGTTTTGGAAAGGTGTTGTGTTTGCTAAACTCAATGTTTGTACAAATGTCCAACAGTCCATCCTCAAATTCTTTTAATTCAGGTATGTGTGGTGGAGACTTCGTAGAGTTAAATCCATGTTTTTCTTTCTTTCTTCTCCGAATGGATATCAGGGTTGAGGAAGAACAGGTTCGCCATCTATTTCCTTATGAATTTCTCTGCTTCATGAAGCTAACAACACACCATGTATTTTCATAGAGACAGTAATCATCCACCCTCAATCCATAAAAAACATTCCATCGAGATCAACAAACGACTGTCGCGAATATCATCAAAATAAAACTGTGTTTGAACGCGCTAAACCTACCTACCAAGATGCACTCAACAAAAGTGGATACAAATACATCTTAAATACGAAAGTGTGAACCCCAAACCAAGAGAAATCGCACGCGTGCTCGTACATCACATGGTTCAACAAACCCGCCTTATAGTACATGTGAAAACTAACATGGCAAGAATTCTTCTTCAATCTTCTTGACAAATCCGAGAAACATGCCACATGTTCATAATCTGGTCAATGTTATAATCCGATAAACCTAATTAGCCCCCATTCATAACGACTCATTTGCGACTGCCTACTTCAATCAAACAGAGATACACTAGACTAGTCATAATTATGCTGTATGTACTACATTCAAGATTTTGTCTACTTAAAAATAATGTGACGACAAGATACACTAGACTAGTCATAATTATGCTGGTTACGAGTACTACATTCAAGATTTTGTCTACTTAAAAATATGTGACGACAAGATGTTTTGCAGTGTAGAAGTGCCACACATTTTCGAAGGAGTTGTGTTTCAATAAAGTTTTAAAGTCCCAGAATAAAATCACAAAATAAGAAAACGATTTGTACTTTTTAATACAATTTTTGTTTCCATTTTTCAAAGTAACTTGCAAAATCCCAGAATAGGCCTATAATACACTAACTGTCAATGTTATAATCCGATAAGCCTAATTAGCCACCAATCATAACGGACTCAGTTGCGACTGCCTACTTCAATCAAACAGAGATACAATGTGCTAGTCATAAAAAAAAAAAAAAAAGTTATGCTGGTATGTACTACATTCAAGATTTTGTCTACTTAAAAATAATGTGACGACAAGATACACTAGACTAGTCATAATTATGCTGGTTACGAGTACTACATTCAAGATTTTGTCTACTTAAAAATAATGTGACGACAAGATGTTTTGCAGTGTAGAAGTGCCACACATTTTCGAAGGAGTTGTGTTTCAATAAAGTTTTAAAGTCCCAGAATAAAATCACAAAATAAGAAAACGATTTGTACTTTTTTAATACAATTTTTGTTTCCATTTTTCAAAGTGACTTGCAAAATCCCAGAATAGGCCTATAATCACTAACTAAAAAATGATTTGCACTTTGTAAATACATTTTATGTTTCCCATTTTTCAAATTTCTCAAAACCCGGAATATCATCACACAACTACGAAAATGATTTGGCACTTTTTTAAAACAAATTTTTGTTTCCATTTCTATATTCCCAAAACCCCCGGAATATATCACATATACTCCATGTCAAGTAAGAAAACAATTTAAAAAATAACAATTTTTCCATTTCTCAAACTGTAGTTTAACATCTTACCTTTTCAAAATAAAGTTCACTAAGATAGAATTTTTAAATTAAAAAAAACAGACATTTATCAAAAATTATTTTAGTAATAATAATTAAGATTAATATGTTTTAAACTCGTGCGTAAACACTGTAAACACTGCAGTATGTGTGTCATGAACTTCTTTGTGTACATCCCCACACAACAACCAGGAATGAATGAAACTTAATGGCTAAATCTTATTGATAGGTCGACCAGGATCCTTTTATTTGGTAATACAATAGGGACAATAGATGGAATAGGATTATAACATCGACAGATTATAACATAGGAAGTATACTAACAATCTCCCACCTGGCCCCAACCCATAAACTGTAAACCGAAACACGGTGACATTAAAGCTTATTAACTGTATGCCTAATGTCCAACAAATCATATCATCACACAACAACGTGTTTTCAACCAAGCGGAAAACGCAACCACAGATAAGAACTGTAACTGCCAACGCAACCGAAAATGCCCATTCAATGGAAACTGTCTAAGCAGCAGCGTCATTACCAAGCCACAGTAAGCCGCAATGACAACCATATTGAGGAAACATATGCCGGACTCCGAGAAACACATTCAAAACCCGGTTCAATGGACACACATCAAGCTTCAAAAATAAAAAAATCGTAACCAACTACCCCCTGAGCGGCATACGTTTGGAAATTAAAGGACAGGAATATACAACATTCGATTCACATGGAAAATTACTGAGCAGAGCTAAACCATACTCTACACTAAGTAAAAACTTGCAACCTGTGCCTTGAAGAGAGGAAATTCGTTATTATTATAGACAACACCCTTCTTGCACTCAAACAAAAAGAAATGAACTCACAAGTGTATGCAAACACAGGAAAAAACACTTTCTGCTGACTTTACTAATAGATAGATTCCATTGTTATAAATCCACAGCCTGGATTTATTACCCACTTGAATTTTGACATAATCAATAATCCATCTCTGTACTGTGTTGTAACCTTATTATGACATAGTATTATGCATTTTGTTTCTTGAGGAGTGGGGGTGCGTGTTTGCAGGCCCTCACTAAACAGTAACTGTAAAACAAAGGAATCCAAGTCTTAAATTGTTTATTACATGCTCCCTTAGGGTTGAGCAGCTTTTCAATGGATTGGTTTATCCATACTTTGATTACCGGTTTGCTCCATCTCTGATGTTGAGCACTTTTAAAGCCAACATGGACCAAAGATTTGATAGTGTCAACTTTGGCCTACTCTACAAGACACATTCCAATTCAAGGAGAAAGATTATTGAAAGGTCTCATAGCAAACGCAAGAAACTCACCCCCCCCCCCCCCCCCCCCCCCCCACCCCCCCCCCCCCCCCCCCCCCCCTCCCCCCCCCCCCCCCCCCCCCCCCCCCAAGAAAAGAAATTCATAAGGAACATTAGATGGCGAACCTTCTTTTCCTAACCCTGATATCCATTAGGAGAAGAAAGAAACACATGGATGTAGCTCTACGAAGTCTCCACCACACATACCTGAATTAAAAGAATTTGAGGATGGACTGTTGGACATTGTTACAAAACATGAGTTAAAACCACCAAACACACCTTCAAAACAATTGCGTTAAAGGATACTCAAATATAAAAAACGACAAACTTTTTGTGTCAGCGGATAAAACTACAATTTCTACAAGCTTGATTCCAACAATATAACAAACTCTTGAAAAACAGAACATCACCAAGGATTAAAAAAGCACCGTCAACAGCAGAGAACATCATCGCTTCAGAGGAAAACACATTGCTACTAGTTTAGATCTTAGCGACCGAATGACCAAACCGCCAAAAAAGCCAGGCCTCATCACTATAAAAGACCATAAAGCCTAATTCCAGAACCAAACCAACTTGTTAGGGCTGATCAACCCATGCAAATCACAAATTGGGAAGATTAGCACAAATACTGGAACAGGTCAATTCCAAAATTCATCAGTGCTTACCGGTGTTTAACCAATGGAAAAATACAGACGCAGTGATATCTTGGTATAACAACCTGAAAACAGACGGATTATTCGTTTATATGCCTTGATATATGTGACTTTCTATCCTTCCATATAGAGGAACTGGTTAAACCAAGCCTTGCGAATATGTCCTCCAAGTATGATGATATATCAGACCATGGCGACAATCATAATCCACACCAGAAAGCCATGCTTTCTAATAATGGATCTCCATGGGTAAACGAGAGAAAACCCCGATTTTGACGTCAACATGGGGCTTTTGATGGTGCGGAAACTGTGAGCTCATTGGACTATATCCCTGGTCACAACTCCAACAACTCAACATGTAGGATTGTACCGAGATGATGTTTTTTTTTTTTAGCGTCTGACAGATCAACACATAGACAAATTGAAAAATTAAAAGGGAAGAAGATTTCCAAAGTGTCTCGGGAACACAACCTGGTATAACAATAGAAGCAACAAAAAAAAAACTGTGATTTTTTGGATATTACACTTGACCTACGTTCCGGCACTTATGAACCCTTCATGGAATAACAACACCACCATTGATGTCATAGAGACAGAATCATCACCCTTCAATCATAAAAAACATTCCAGCGGGGATCAACAAACGACTGTCGCGACTCATCAAATAAAACTGTGTTTTGAACGCGATCAAACCTACCTACCAAGATGCACTCAACAAAAGTGGCATACAAAATACAATCTAAATACGAAAAGTGTGAACCCAAAACACAAGAGAAATCCGCACGCGTTGCTCGTCGTAACATTCACATGGTTCAACCCGCCTGATAGTGACATGTGAAAACGACCATTGGCAAGAAATTCTTCAATATTCTTGACAAATCCTTCCCACCTGGCCACCAACTCCATAAACGTTTAAACCGAACACGGTGAAATCTAAGACTATAGCGTATGCACTAATGTCCAACCAACATAATATCACCAACAACAAAAGTGTTCTAACCAAGCGGAAAAGCAACCACAGAAAGAATTGTAACTGCCACGCAACCGGAAACTGCCCCATCAATGGAAACGGGTCTACCAGCAGCGTCATCTACAAGACACAGTAAAGCGCAATGACAACCATATTGAGGAAACATATGTCGGACTCACCGAAAACACATTCAAAACCCGGGGCAAGGACAACCTCTAGCTTCAAAAATAAAGAAACATCGGAACGCAACTACCTGAGGAATACGTTTGGAAATTAAAGGACAAGGGAAATACAACATTCTTCACATGGCAAAATACTGAGCAGAGCTAAACCATACTCTACAATCAGTAAAACTTGCAACCTGTGCCTTGAAGAGAAATTCTTTATTATTTATTAGACCCACCAACCTCTCTTCACTCAACAAAAGAAAGGAACTCACCAGTGTATGCAAAACACAGGAAAAAACACTACTGCTAACTTCCTAATAGATGATTCCTATTGTTTAAATCCAAGCCATGGATTTATTACCCACATGGACTTTGACATAATCAATAATCATCTTCTGTACGGGTAACCGATATGACACTAGTATTATGCATTTTGTTTCTGAGAAACTCGCATTTAAAAAATAGGTTTCTCAAAAAATATTTTTAAAACAAAATGTAATCAAAGTCTAAAATGGGTTTATTTATTACATAGCTCCCCTAGGGTTGAGCACTTTTCTATTGTATGGTTTTATCATCACTTGATTACCAGTTTGCTCCATCTCTGATGTTGAGCACTTTTAAAGCCAACATGGACCAAAGATTTGAAATGTCAAATTTGGCTACTCTACAAAGAACATTCCAATTCCACCGGAGAAAGATTATCTGAAGTTCATAGCAAAGCAGAGAAATTCATAAGGAACATTAGATGGCGAACCTTCTTCTTCCTCAACCCTGATAACCATTCGGAGAAGAAAGAAAACACATGGATTTAGCTTACGAAGTTCACACAACATACCTGAATTAAAAGAATTTGAGGATGCTGTTGGACATTGTACAAAAACATTGGTTTACAAACACAACACACCTTCCAACAACCAATTGCGTAAGGATACTCAAAATATTAAAAACGACAAGAACTTATTTGGCAGCGGTATTATAAAAACATACAAATTTCTCAAAGCTTGAGTCAACCCAATATAACAAACTGATGAAACAGAACATCACCAAGGATTATAAAAAAAGCACCGATACAACAGAGAGAACATCAATCGCTTCGAGGACAAAAACACATGGACTACTAGTTTAGATCTAGCGACCGCCGAATGACCAAACCGCAAAAGCCAGGCATTCATCACTCTAAAAGACCATAGCCTAATTTCCAGAACAAACCAACTTGTAGGCTGATCAACCCATGCAAATCACAAATTGGGAAGATTAGCAAACAAAATACTGGAACAGGATTCAATTCAAATCATCAGTGATACAAGGTTTACCAATGAAAATACAGACCGCTGATATTCTTGGTCCTTAACAACCTGAAAAACAAGAAGGATTATTCGTTTTTGCTTGATAATGTGACTTCCTATCCTTCCATATAAGGAGGAATGTTACAACCAAAGCCTTGAATATGCATCCAAGCTATGATGATATATCAGACCATGAGCGACACATCATACTCAACACCAAGAAAAGCCATGCTTTATAATAATGGATTCTCAGGGTGTAAACGAGAAAAACCCCGATTCCGATTTGACCACCATGGGGGTCTTTGATGGTGGGGGCGAAAATGTGGATAATGGACTATCTCTCCGTCACAACTCAACAACCTCAAAATAAAGTCGGATTGTACCGGAGATGATGGGTTTTTAGCTGTTGCGATCAAACCTAGGACAAATGAAATAATAAAAAGAATAGATGTTCAAGTGTTCTCGGACAACAACCTGCGTATAAACCAAGAAGCAACAAAAAAACTGTTGATTTTTTGGAGATTACACTTGACTTACGTTCCGGCCACTTATGAACCGTTCATGAAAGCTAACAAACACACCATTGTCTATGTTCATGAGACAGTAACTCAGCACCCAAATTCATAAAAAACATTCCAGGGGGGGACAAAAAACGGACTGTCGCGAATATCATCAAATAAAATGTGTTGAACGCGCTAAACCTTACCTACCAAGATGCCACTCAAAAAACGATGGATACAAATACAATCTTAAATACGAAAAAAGTGTGAACCCAAAACCAAGAGAAATCGCACGCGTGCTCGTAATATCACATGGTTCAATCCGCCTTATAGTGACAATGTGAAACTACATTGGCAAGAACTTCGTTCAATCTTCTTGACAAATCTTCCCACCTGGCCACCAACTCCATAAATGTTAAACCGAAACACGGTGAAATTAAGCTAGAGCTGTTGCCTAATGTCCAACAAAAATCATATCATCACACAACAAACGTGTTCTCAACCAAGCGGAAAACGCAACCACGGATAAGAATTGTAAAATGCCAACGCCAACCGAAAATGCACACTCCAATGGAAACGTCTAACCAGAGCGTCATATACCAAGCCACAGTAACAGCGCAATGAACAACCATATTGAGGAGGAAAACATTATGTCGGACTCACCGAAAACACATTCAAAACCCGTTTCAATGGAAACACTCAAGCTTCAAAACTAAAGAACACGTTTACGCAACTACCTGCCGAATTACGTTGGAATTAAAGGACAGGACTAATAGACAACATTCTATACGATGGAAAATAATGGCAGAGCCTAAACTACTTACAATAAGTAAAACTGCAACTGTGCCTTGAAGAGAAATCTTTATTATTTATAGACCACACCTAATCTTCACTCAACACAAAGAAATGAACTCCACCAGTGTAGCAAAAACAGGAAAAAACACTGCTGAACTGAAAACTTTACTAATAATAGATTCCATTGTTATAAATCCAGCCAGGCTGTATTACCCCCACTGAATTTGACATAATCAATAATCATCTTATTAATGTGTAACCTATAGACACAGCTATTTGCATTTGGTTTCTGAGGAGTGAGGGTCGGTTGGCAGGCCCTCCACGAAACAGTACTGTAAAACAATGTAATCAAGTACTTAAGAAATTGTTTATTATTATATATATAATAACAATTTATTAATATATTGATTGACGTATATATATATATATATATACGTGCAAGGATCTTTTTAAAGATGCTGGGTATATGGTGTGAATCGTGAAGTCTGAGTCGGTCAGGCAAGTGGGGTCAGTATAAGTAATGCACCAACCTTTTGGAAATCAGCAAACATTACATTAACTAACTGGGCTGCAATAAAGTGAGAGATGACTTACTTGGCATGGTAAGAATGTTAAGTGTATTATCAGATGGGACGGGCGCCGCCCGTAAGAGGGGTAATTTGTCAGAGGGGGAAATTCCCGGTGAGGAGATTTCCCGTTGAGGTGGTTTGAAGGATTATTTCCTGGTTGTAAGGGTAAAAAAAAGTTTCCCATTGAGCTGGGCAAAAAAAGGGCTGATTTAGAATGAGGTTAGCCTTGTTCCGGTCATCAAAACTCTCTGGGATGAGCAACCTGCCCCTGCCCACCCCCTTCCGGTGTACGAACTGCAGATGATGAATCTAGCCGAAGTCTACCAGGAATTTTAAGTATGTACATTGGAATCCATACTGGCTCCTGAAAGGCGATTTACATGCCAGGTATTACATTTTTGTGTTGTTGTAGCCTCCCCGCCGACGGAGGAGGAGATGCCTAATAGTTTATCTTACCAACCAATACAAAATAGCCTCTCGAGGGAGAGCGGGATACAAATTTTTAACCAATATACTTTCCTTACTAATTTCACATGCAAAACTGTAAAAACCCAAATTACGTCAAGGGAACATTTGCACCCGAGGTGAGCAACGTATCACCACTATGGATTTGTTTTTCAGTAAGGACTAGTTCTCTGGTACGACTATCAATTCGAAGCGTCTGCAAATCACTCCCTTGGACGTTGGTTCGACAGGTTCTACTGTCTCTTCTTTGTGAGAGTAAAATGCCAATCCCGCTTTCGGACTAAAGACTTTCCTATGTTTATCGATCGATGCCATGGTAATGAATATACTATATGAGCTTATATGCTGCTGCACTGAAAATTCGCTTGACCCGTATATTCTGTTAGGATATAATATAACGCTAAAACCATTACCAGTACGAGGTCAATTCACTCCGGCGTTATCAGTTACAGGTCTGTGAATATGACATTGGAATAACCATAAAATAAGCAACAGCAATGAGAACAAACAACGCACCAAAACGAAAAAGGAACAAAAGCAGCAGTAATGGGGTTATGCCTAAATCCCGGTGTCACGAACTAGCGAGTCCGTGCATTTTAGAGTCCGCCGGACTCTTGTGTTTTCTCTGTCAGGTGTAATGTGGAACATGGCAATGTGGGTTAACCTGGCCCAGATCTGTGCCACTGGCACGTACCATTCCGTGCATAGGTAAATTTCAATAAGAATGAAGGCATCTCATTAATAAACGGGAGTTGTTGATTTTTTAACTTATATAGGTTATATTTTTCTACTACCACCCTTCTTTTCTTTTAAGGTGTTTTCACTCACGTTGGTGCCTAAGGAAACCACTTTCCCGATTGAATTTTCAAATGAAACTCATACCACCTTTGAGGGAACATAAGAGCAGGCCAAAGGTTGAAATAATTGAGTTCCAGTTTATCGTCTGGAAATTAGGGGCAAATCATTGTTTTGAAATGCGTCAAAAACGCTCAAAAATTAACATGATGTTTCGGCGATCCTGCTTCCACAGCATACACATTGCAAATCATTTTGATGTTTATATCTGCTCTAGAAGGACCAATTTACATATATTTAACACAAACATTACCATTTTGTACATTCTTGTATTTTTTTGTGGGGGCAGTCGTATTTGCCATAGGTTTGTACAGCAATGGCGCGCAGTCGCTCGATGATGGAATCGCTTCTTTTCAGCACATAAAGGGTTATTTATTTTTTCTGACTATGTAATTAATTTTGTTTTATGCATATGAACATACATAAGCAGAAAAATATTTCTGGCAACAGGGTTTGTTAATTTTTATTTTTAAAATCACACTCCCGTTGGTGCCTAAGGGGGGGGGTTCCTAGGGACCCAAGCTAATTATCTCTTTAACGGGCGAGAAATTTTAGTAATTTTTTTTTATGGAAAGAAGCGCATCGATAAGTTACACAATTAAAAAAAATGAGAGTTCGAAAATATTTTTCACGAGTGAGAAATCGCCTAAAAACAAATCTTGGGTACTATGGAACCCCCCCCCCCCCTTGGGCACTTAAGTGTTAATAGCCATACCTTTAAGTCAATGGTCAATTCCAGAATATCTGTGAGTCAGGAAAATCTGTTAGATCACTCAGTCGAAATATTTCAAGCTCGAAGAAATGCATCTTAATGGGTCCTTAAGGAGTAATGGTTAACTTTTAAAGGCTTTTACCTGTTATAATAACACATTAAGACTAATCACTCTGATGGATGTTACCTTTTAATTCCATAAATCAGAATCAAAATCAGATTTATTTGCCAAAATACATCAAATATCTAAAAAACAAGACAAGTGGAGGGTTGACAAAAATAGAGAAGAGCTCGGAGTATATTTGGCCACCAAAATTCGTGATGGAATTTACATACGGATACTATACAAAAAAAATGTCAATCTATTGTCATTTTAAAAATTGTCCTGTTGCTTGGATTTTTTTAGAAATTCAAGGAGACCTGTATTAATGCCTCTAAAGCTTTAATTCACAAAGAGGGGAAGTTTTGAAAGATTCCTTTGAAAAACTTTCATTGGGGCCACATTGTACCCCAAAATTTTCTCAAGAAGTGAATAATCCAGTATGTTTGAATGGGTGGAAACTTTTTGAAAACATCATGTAAAGAAATAATTTGAATGTTATAAAAATAATTGAAATAAGAGGTTAATGTTCAGGATAACTGGCATTGGAGCAAGAACGATTCAGAACCCCGAGCCAGTACCCTTGATAACGGTTTGAGAATTAAACCTCACGGCTATATATTATCGTATTTTACTTCTGGTACACGCCGTACGCAGAGTGTTTTATTGATAATTTGTTCCATGCATTCAAGTACACAAATCTATGCGTGGTGATGTTGGCCAATGCCCTGTGCGGGTTCTCCTCGACTAAGAACGGTAAGCTGTAAAGGTCGCAGCGTCGGCCAAAAAGAATGAATTTTGGTGACTTATTTTAAAAAGATAGGCCCACGACACGTTATGAAGTATCAAGCCACGTGCTGTGGAATCTCACAACGCGTTGCGGGCCTTCACATCAACGCGTTATAAAGGCCCACAAGTCATAATATAAGGGTCAAAACCTATTACCGCAATGCGTTGCTAAATACTTCGCAACGTGTTGAGGGTCTGCTTTTTTTAATACGTCACCGACATTCATCATTCTAATTGGCCGACACAATGCGTTGCGGCAAAACGTTATGACCCTTATGCATGTGAACCTTCTGGATCTGGATTAATTTAACCTCCAGTAAAGCGGGTTCCCGCATCACACTAGAGGATTCTAGTACCGAGAGTGATGAATGCAGGTAACAGACCCGGGCTGATCCCCTCTCTTTTCGATGATGTCTGTAACTTTTTACGTTCTCAAGATTGACTCCACTGACACGCGGGACAAACAGCTTAGCTCAGCTTAGCATGACTCTCCGAACCATGAGGCGCCGTGCACCCATTACGTAAACCTGCACATTCTACGCAATGGGTGAGTGCGAGGAGAAATTCCATATTTATATTCACACTACATTAATATTGCGTGATTATGCAATTTCAGACCTTCTAGGTATGTGTTACAATATGATTCTGATTGTGCATTTCAAAACATGTACATTAATGTACGAACATACTATTGCCCAATAGAGCAATTGTTTGTTTTTCTGTCCATTTATTTTTAATAAAAATTTCTTCCAGACCCAGAGACTGCAGACCAAAATTGCATGTATTTGATGGTATATACGGCAAAATGAAACCAAAAGTTCCCATGTTGATTACGTGTATCGAGTTACACAAAACTGAAAGTGCATGTAAACCAATTGGCGCAGTAAGCCTGTTTTGATAGTTTTTAATTTTTTGCTAAATAGTCACAGGCACAAATACCATTCTTTTCTGTTGAAAATTGGGAGGACAAATGAGTTTAATTCTACAAAATGTAGATTAAAGTGTGATTAATAATTACTTGGACAGGAGATACGCACACCTCATGTAAGCGCAACAAGCTCCGCGGAGGTTCGGCACATTCTTCGACCAATTACGCATCGCGAAAAGAGGTGCAATGTTCCTCCTGGCTCACGCAGCCCACGCTTCTCGTGTGTTCGATCTGGCCAACCAAATATTAATCAGACTGGTAGTGGTGTGCACTTTGAAACGCAGGCTTCATTGTAGTGTGTATAATTGTGTATATTATGCTTTGTGGGCAGAAAACACATGCTAATTCATGAATGTCAGTATGAAACAAATAATCACATTAAAATAATAGCTTAATAACCCTCTATTTGTGTTTTGTCTATTATGTACAGCTTCTAATGATAGATCTATCGAAGTGCGATATTGTCGGCAGGTGGGGACTGGGAAGGACTTGCAAAATTACTGGAACTATCCGGACCTAATGGAAAATACTTCTGCAACCATTGCTTGGTTTCTCAGTGATGTCAA
Organism: Ophioderma brevispina; assembly: GCA_023653785.1. NCBI lineage: Eukaryota > Metazoa > Echinodermata > Ophiuroidea > Amphilepidida > Ophiodermatidae > Ophioderma > Ophioderma brevispina. The sequence continues at coordinate 14,022 of JAMKCH010002292.1, read as the reverse complement.
ACGTGGTGTGGACCCATGCCGCACAATCTTGCCGAAGTACCAAAAGTACACCGATGGGCGCCAGTCTGTCCTTCCAGCAGAAGAAAGGAAGATGACTTGTTAATAACTTTTTCTAGGTGTAAAGAAAAACATGAAGGATACAAGGGTGCAGGAGGAGAAGGCCAACACTAACTACGAGAGTTGTGAAACATGACACACTTTGGACAGGTTGGCCCACTTTTGAATTACAGTTAGTTACCACCCTCTTCATATCAGTCTAGGATTGGGTTTGCAAGTTTTAATGTAATTGAAGATGAGCAATTGCCATTGATAAAACAAATCAAACAAAAACAGGGACAGTATGATGGATGTTGAGCTTGCATTTGAACATTCAAAAAAGAGGTCTGGGTAAATGTTACCACAAAAATTAATGACAAAATAGAGAATGTGGAAGAGAAAAATTACCCCATGTTTATTGAAAGCTAGCTACTGGTTGGGTGCTTGACTGTTGGGGCATTGCACTTCCACTAGCTGATGGTTTACCCAGGGGTGGTGGGGAAACACTGAGCCCCATGTTAGTGGCGTTTTGGTCCAGGGTGGTGGGTAGTGGACTGTTGGGGAGTGGTGGCACTGTTAGCTGGCGGTTGGTCCAGGGGTGGTTGGGTAGTTGACTGTTGGGGAGTTGTGGCACTGTTAGCTGACGGTTGGTCGAGGGGGTGGGTGGTACACAGCATCGAATTGTGTCAGGCGGAGATAACCCACGCCAGCGGAAGGTCTATGAATTCGTTTTCAGCGTTCCCTATACAAAATTACATACCTGAGTTTCCACGCTTGTTTGACACACTTCCATTCATCCAAATGAACGCAACATCCCAAAATCAGGTAGACGTGATTGCTAAGATCCAAAACGAACTGCAAATATAAAAAGAAACAAGTTCAGATTTTAAAAATTGAACAAAATTTCATGGTTTCAATCCAAGGAACAGTCACTGCTTGTTTATTTACTCGCTGGTGGATAAATGACCTTCTTTTGATATGCAAGGTCAGATGATGTTTACGGCAAAGAACATATCGTTGCGCACGGTACAATGTATTAAATTTGTGCAATATAAAAGTGTTAGGATCACTAAAAACGATTGAAATGTGCAAATGGATAATGCAACCTTCATCTTCTTTTTGGTTTTCATTCGAAATGAGAGTAAATAACAAATAAGTAAGAATTATTTTCCTATTTTGCGTAGAGTTGGACGTAGCAGTTATTTTTCTTGAGGTCATTGATTTCCACGGTGTTAGTTAGATTCGCAATCAAGGCCGAAAATTTGCTTAGTCTCCTTCGCGTCGTTTAAAAACAATTTGTAAAACCAATCGTGTAAGTACAACAAAGATGAAACTAATTGATAACAAATTGATTATATATATATGATTCGAAATTAATTTATGTAGCCTTTCCTTGTGTATTTTTCACCATTTCTAATTAGTTTGTAAACCACTTCATTATTTAAACGACCAATTAGCAATCCCAATATAATTTGGAAATGTAATAGTTTCCCAACTTCTTTTCATCATGCGTGTATATAATTCGTACATGTCAATATCTGATGTTTTGAACCATTGAAAAACAAATATTGTGTTTCCTCGGGGTAACTATTTCTTTTTAAATTCAAGGCAGTTGATATCGATTAATAACCAACAAAGAGCAAAGGATATTATATCCGGAAAATCTTCTGAAGTGTTAGCGCAAAGAAGCAGATGTGCAGTCATGTCCGAGTCGAACTCAAAAGTTGACTAAAATGATGGTCACATACAAAGATGTATTTGAATTATAGACATATGGACACATACAATTCAAACAGATCATGCATGTGGCCCCTCATTTCCTAGAGCCCTTCCATTCTTTTCAATCTTCACCAAATGCAACCTGAACTGTCGCACTTCATGTTTACTTGGTGACCATACGGTCCAGGTCTAGCTTCTTGGCCATTGTCGTGTATCTATCTCCAAGTTGTCCTAAAAGGCGAACTTCTTCATCATCATTCTTTGGGGCGTGACGAAAGCGTATGTGCTTTTGAAGTCCAAACCAATTCCAGTTCCCCGGCGCCTCTTCTTACTGCGAGTGAAAAGCCGAGAGTTTTTATATGTTGAACAGAAGCTCTTCAGTTTTTCCTGATATTGGCTCTTCTTTCGAAGAGCTCTACGTCCACCTCGTGGATGATGTTGGTTCACCTGAAATAACGCGCTCACGCCATGTCCAAACGACCCATTGATCTGAGCTATTCTTGCTATTTGCTCCTTTGTGTACCTGCCATGAGCTGCACGCAATCCGCCTGTGTCGAAAATATATGAAAATAATATGAGTTATATAATTGCGTCTCTTTTCAAGGTATCTTTCTACTTATAGTTTGGTTCAGATAGGCCTAGTAAAACATTTTTCTCCCAGTGGAATTGACCTCACCTTGAAATCCTGCATTTTCCTTCTCCATGGCATAATCGAGGGAAACATTTTTCCCCTCTCCACCAGTGATATTGGTTGTTCTATTCCAGATCATGTTGTGTCGCAATCTTTGTGGTAGCCATCCATTTACACCTAGTGATAAAAGAAAGAAATATATTGTGGGGTGTTTTGATACGCCGCACTAAATAAGATGGTTTTTTTAGTTTTGGAAGTTTCATATAAACATATTTGGGTTTATGTTTTTTTTATTCACCATCATAAAGAATGATTTACCTGCCATCATTCGGTGAGCAAGTGACAAGTAGTTTGTATTGTTGTTTTATTAAACCCTATTTGTGCTATTTTCCAGATGTTCAGGAGAAAGGGGCCATCATTTTCTCTCTCCGCGTCGCGGTGGCAAAGTATAACCAATCCTAGCCAGGTTACATATTGGCTGTACTCTTGTACAGCGTCTGTTGTACCGGTGGTGTGCTTATAGTGTTTTTCACACTGTGGAGTGCAAAACCATTTGGATCCTGGTCCTATAGAAATAAAATTTCATTGAAGATTAAAAATCTAAACAACTCTGACGCAAATTATGTTTACACATCAAACAGTAATTGCTATCTACAGAAGATAGCATATCCTGCGTCTATCACAGAATTTGTTATCTATAAACATAGGCTTTCATGTTCTTTATAGTTGCTATCTACAGAAGATAGCAAATGTTGCATCTATCAGGGAATCTCTTTGAATTAAACATTAGTAGGCTTTCAGGTTTTTTTTGAAAATAATGAAATTATCGATATACAAATTGATCATAAATATTATACTCACTTGGCAAAATGGGACTGTATTCTGCAACACAATTCTGGTGGTATCTGCGATATCCAATGCATCGAATGTTGCTGCAAACAATGGAAGGCGCGTCTTCTTGGTTCTCTTGGCAGAAGCAGAACACGGAGTGTTTTTTACATTCTGGTGAACACCACCAATCTCCGTCGCCGACCACAGAATCCTTTTGAATTCCTATACAATCCAGGTGGAACCACCATCCTCTTTGACAACATTCCCCAGCGGAACATTCGACCATGGTTTTGTCAACTTTATAGTTAAACAGTAACAATTTACACCAATGAAATAATTCTATATATCTTAACGATAAAATATTACATTACATTTGTACAATTATTATATATATCAGGAGTTCAAAACAATGAAAGAATGTACCTTTGTTCTTTTTGCATATGCAAAAACGCTTCCGGGCACTCTCTGCCATGAGTTTACATTGGTAGTCCCTGGTGTTGGGCTGGATGTTGGTCATTATCTTCACAGCAGTATCAAACATGAACTCAGCCTTAGCAACCTGGTCGCCATCATCGGGAAACCCTTTTGGCTTCTTATCAAGGGATTTCATGTTCATCAGCTTCATGTAGTGGGCCAGAATGAAGCCATCTGTTGCGAATTCAATGAATTCCATCCACTGGTGGACGCTTTGGGATGGGTCGTTGAGGTTTACCCCACGAAAGCGGAAGGTGTCCTTTATATGGTAGAGGCTACCTTCCTGTCTAGCCATCTTCGGATCGCATAGAGTGCTGTAATGCTTAAGATTTCATCCAATAAGTTGTTGAAACGGATGCTTTTGATGATATGTAGCTATTACAAGGTGATTTTTTCATCATCAAACACTCTTACAAACATAGTGCATGTACTTAACATTGAACATACACACATGATGTAGTAGTGCTTATATGACGAATGTTAACGTATTCTTGACATCACTAGTGGTGGAAGTGCAGTGCCCAATGTTACTGTTCCTTCTTCACATGTCTTGAGTCTGAGTGATGAACATCCATTAAAGAAGAACGCTTGTCCGAAGAGACGCTGTGCTGTGCAGTATAGGTGTCAAAAAGTGTTCCACAAAAATACAAAAATAACAACTGTGCTTTCGTTAGAATGGTTAACTTTTCTGTATCTACAAGAATACTTAACATGCACACAAATGTTATTGGACACCAGGAAATTGCCCTACATACCTGCAATATGATGTTTCTCATGTGCCACTCTTGTGGAGCGGGCTCTAAGCCCACCCGCCGATCTTTAGGGTCTTCAACTGTTGCGAATCCCAATCTCGCTTGGGCCATCCTAGTTACACTGAGTTGGTCTCCGTTGGCCAAAATCGGCCAGTGTTTGCCAGATGGTGTAACTGGTACGTATTTGGACAACCAGCCCGTTACCTCCATGACTCCGCCAAGGGCTATGGGGTTTTCCTCAATGACTCCAAGGTTGATCTGAAATGGAATGCATTTTCAAGTATTTTTTTCCTTTTTATTGTTAATTATTTAATAACACAACATAATAATAAGATACACGATTACGTTGTACTTACAATTTCACTTTTTTGCCTTGATAGTTCCGAGTATTGGTGTGGAACATGGTACTCAACCAAGTTCTCCAATTCCTTGAAGCACGAAACGTTGCCAACCAGCGTTCTCGTAATGAGCGTTACCATTCTGCTCTGTATCATCTTCCAGTCCTTGTAGTCTGGAAGAAGGGACTGGAAATGCATCTCCGTCACTGGAATAGTATCCGTCCAGTCATCACGGATTGGATATGGTGATGGTATACGGTTAAACACAGCAATTGCATTTGCCCATGATCGGTAGGTTTTCGCCCCTGTCTCGCTATCTACCTGGTACTTTGTGCCAACTGATTTTCCAACATTGTCCCAGGTAAGGGAGAATGTTTTGATGTCTGTATCTAATTGAATGAGAAATACAAATAAAAAGAAAATTGTTTAGACATGCTCAATATGTGTTATTATGTAACTAAAAATACTTACTGTCAACATCCGTACGCTCTGCCACTTCACTGAGATTCTGTTCGCCTTCTGATGAAATAAACATTGGTTCTTCGTCGCTCCCAATAGAGATGGTACTGGCTTCAGAATCACATTCCATTGATTGTGATTCATCGCAATCTTGCAGATATTGAAGACGATTCTATAAAATATAAAATAAAATATGCATAATATTATGGAAGTATATAGTGGCCCAAACACATCAATACTGAATAATACAATACTTTAACGAATTTAACAAGTAATTACCTCAATGGCGCTAATCGCGTCCTGAACGACTTTGTCATGATCGGCTATGTACTTGTTGCACGACTTCAAGACATGTTTGATTGATGTACATATACCAACTTGGTTCAAAGTGGTGATGACCTGAAATTATTCATGAGTAATAGGAGGATTTTTGCAATATTAATCCAATTATCATCCGTTACTTAACACTCCATCATTTAAATTATGTGTTTCCCTTGTATGTTGATTGCAGTCTCCAGGGCTATACAACATGTTTTAAACGCTGGCTATCTACTGAAGATAGCATGGTGACCATAGTATTTATACGCACTGGACAAGCAATGTGGTATCCTTTGAATATATATTTCGCCAAAGGGGTCCAATTTAACCCTTAATGACTCCTTCTTATGAATGGTAAGTGTGTTACAAGCCAATCTGGCAGCTTTCTACTTGGATAACTATGTACTAGGCGAATTGAATGTAATATGTAATAAATCTGAGTTACTCATCCCTGTGTGATTTCGCTTTAATGGATGGTATAAAATGCGAGCACGTAGATCCCGATAGCGACTGAAATACCTTACAACCAAAAGCGACTGTAACACTTTACAATCAAAGTTTATCTTTTATTTCTCAACAATGGTATTATAACGAAATGTCAAACTTACCTCATTTGATGCTCCGCCACGGTAAAGAAACATTCCAAGCATCGTTGGAACAAGCCCAAACCGATATGGGAATCGTGTTTTTAGCAGCATTGCTACAATTACTCCAACAGTCCGCACCTTTGAACCTACAAGGCCGTCAAAGCTGGAAACAATACATTTTTATCACCTTTTAATTATGAAACTTTAAAAAAAATCAATGGTCAAAAGATGACTTTTCTATCAGGACCCTCCGTTTGCATCCTTGTAAAAATTAACAAAACAAAATTATTCCTAAACTATATGTGGTAAGTAGTATGCATTGATACCTGAATGAAAACACCTATTTGAAATTGTATCATACATTGTTATAATTCAACTTATTATTGCATAGTGATTATGAATAAACCAATTACTTACATTCGAACTTCATCACGATGGCGATTATTGGACAATGTGCCGCTGAGGACATGGAAGAGTGTGGGCAGATGCTTCTCCACGATTTCCATGGGCGATTCCCAGCCGAAGTTGTCAATCTGATGTCGTCTAGAATTCTTTTTATCAAGATCTAGTGGTGTGCATTTGTCGGCATCAGCTAGATTCTGCACCTCGCGATTGGCCATTTCCTCCGCAACACGTCTGAAAGCTTCCTTAGCCTTCTCACTATTTTCAACTAGCAACTGCCAAAAGCACAAAATGAATTGGAAATAAACAAACGGACGACGAGGAATAAACAAGGCAGTCAACAAATGGTGGTGCCGTCCAAAGGAGTTAAATGAAGGACATAAGGGCATCTTGAACATCAATATAAATGATATTAAATAAAACATCGTTCAATTTTAGAATATATATAATATTGTTATCACATTCACCTAATTATTTAAGCATTAACAAACAAATGACGATATGATTTGAAAAGGGGCTAAATCCACTTCCCAGTTCTGATAAAAATACCCTTTTTCATTAACAACATTGCGCTTTATCAAAAGATATATTGTGGTGAAATGTGAAAGATCCTCATAAGTATGTAAAAGCCGAAAAAACACATTAATTGAGTGTATGATTTTTGGAAGGGTTGCTAGGTGTTCTTTTATGTTTATGCGTGAAAGAGATTTTGGCCCTATTTGAAATCGACTCTTAGGAAAATAAAAAGGAAAGCACTTACTTTAAATGCTGTGAAATAATTTCCAGCCTTTATATGGCGCTGAGCTTCTTTGCCAAACCCATATTTATGGCTTTACCTGTTGTAAATGAATGATTCGACTATTAGAGGTGTAATTAGTTGATATTTACTGCATAAATCTTTGTGAATTCATGCTTATGAGGTTAAATATACATTATGAATTGTACATGAAATGGAAATATGCGAAGACGGATTAGTGACTGTTCACTAATGTGCCAACAAACGTTTCTTAATAGGCCTACAAGACAACTATTCTGTTACACTACACATACAAGAACATTTGTTGTCGGTGGACTTTATATTAGAAATTATTAGTACTTTAAAACGTAAATAATACAGTGAACAAAAGAGCAAAATAATAGTATGAAAAATAATTTAAATCGATTTCGCTTCAGAATGAAGATAATTAAAAGTTGACCGTTTATGCTTAATTACAAATTGAGTTGCAGGAAAAGTAATTTGACGTCCGTTTTCGAAGCTGTCGGAGCCGATTGAAAGGCTGCCGTTCACGTGCAAATAAACAACTAGTAATATTAGGTCAAGATTAGATAAGACGACAACTTATATCATGTTTGTGAAAACGGTTATTGAATATGCATAGGCCAGTATGTCCCATACATAAAAGGATTATGATGTGATTTAGAAGCGTGGAAAACCATAGCCTGATGCATGATGTATGGCCTTCAATTATGGTACAAAAAACATAAACTCATTGTGGTTCAGTTTCATGAACGTACAAATCCAAAATGAAAAGATTAAAGTTTTATTTCCGAATTAGCCCCCTCTGGTTATTTAGGTCAATAATATATATTTTCTTCGGGTGACGAGGTTGTGGATCATTAAAGCAACTTTAACAATATGAAAATATAAAAAAACTGATATAACTACCTTAGGCATGTGCTAGAAGTAATCCAAACGAATTTGCGGTAATATCGGAACTTCTGAAGATTTCAAATTGAAACACATAACCTATCCCACAAAAAGCATAGATGATGACAGCCAAAATCAGATGTTTGATACCATCTTAACTACGGCGATTTGGCGCGAAAAAACATGATATTGACACCAGACAACTTCCACAGTGACTCAACATAGAAGGATACAAGGACTAACATATTGTTAGTGTGAGTTTTCACTGAAAAATAAAAGTATAATAAATGTTGTTGATTTGTGTTTATATTTTCAGTGCCTTTATACAAATTTAGACCAATCATTTGTGTGATATTTTAATTTTGTATATGATTTTAAAAATTACTCAAAAATTTTGATTGAAACGCTTAATGTCAGGGAACAAAATAGTTCAAATTCTTTTTCCATTGTTTAATGACATTTGTGACCTGCATACGAGGCAGTTATCAATATCACCTTATTGTAATGATCACCTGTTGCAGGTAGTTTGTACCTAAAAGGATTAATGAACTGTTCGTGAAAGTAGCGAGCATTCTTTGGAGAACGTTCACAATTACCTAACTTCAGGTTAGGGAATTTGTTAAATGGCATCTTCAGCGTTACAATCACAAAAATTGTCATCAACAAATATCCGTGTATACCTCGTTACATTGAAGGCAAAACAAGTGGAAATTGTAAATTCCGTGCTTAACCAAAACGATACCATCGGCATTCTTCCCACTGGAAGGGGAAAAGTTTGTTTTCGTTCTACCTGCATGTTTATAGAAGAAGGCCGTGTCTCTTGTCGTAGTCCAATGAAAGCCATTCAGATAACCGATGGTAGCACTTCGAAATTGGGGCGTTTCATGGGCAATTTTGAACGAAGACACTAATGTAGAGTTGGTTAAGAAAAGGATTGTTTTTTAATGATTTTTTAAAATTTAAACCATATTTATGAAATTGTTTTAGACCTTAACGTACACTTGTTTAAAGAAAAGAGCAGTCCGGATCGATGTGCTGTGCTGCTAAATTACTAAATCGTTATATGTGACTTTACTTCGATGCAAAGGAAAGTCTTAGAAGGTAGGTAATATTTCTTTTGCTATTTAAAGGAATGGATGACAACGCGTTTCGCGTGATTTAGTGCAAACACCTGAAGTATTGCTGGAAAACATGGCATGAAAATCGCCTTAAATGAAGGAAAATATTTGCTTGTCTTGCTTTGATGAAGCGCACGTAGTCACAACTTGGTACGGAATATAAATCAGGGAATATTTTATATTTACGTAATCGTTTCTATGTAATTCTAAACCTAGCTATATAAGTACAACAGAACACACTTGCTGTTTAAAGAGATAGCAATAAAGGCGGGGCGAAAATGCACACGCAAAAAATCTTTGGAACGCGTTGACTTCACGGACCCCAAATAGATAATATGTTCGCAGAAAATCAAAAAGAATATATATTCTATACATGCCCCTCTTTCTTTAAGTAACTATCTTGTCCACATTCAACAACTCGCTTACAACTGAACCCACTTAAATAATAAGTATGACACAATAACATCCAGAAATCGTCTAAAACGGGTAAAGACTAATTCACGTTTTCTATATGCCACGAGAGTGTATTTAACAAAGTATACATTATGATTTAGTTGTAAGAAATTGAGTAACCTACTTAAAATTAGAGATGTCCAATTTTGAAAAAAATATGGCTGAACAAATAGCACTGGTCTAATAATTGTACAGGGGAAGGGAGTTCCGAGAATCCTGACCTTTGTTCAGAGCTCCGGAGTATCTTTGCTGAAAGTCCTTTTTTGTTGATGACGGCACGATGACAACTGAAATACGTTCTGAATTATTGTGGAAATTGCACATGGATGAGAACAAATCACAACCGCTACCATCGTGATAGACAGGAAGATGTAGTGATGGTTTCAAAGTTTTATTGGCCTAAAATTTCTAGAATCCCAAGAAGTACCTTTGTGCCATTGAGCAGGCCTATATGCTCCTCTAGCAAATTCAAGTGAAAAATCAGTGTCCAAGATGCACACAGGAATAGTCATGGTACACCAATAGTTGCATTATCTTCGGCATGCGTTCACAGAATTGCAAGAGAATTAACTTCAATAAGAACATCTAGAGGTGTCATTTGACAGATCTCGATTAAAATACACGTGATTTCAAACACACGGAACCTTCAGAAATACATTTCACATTCATGAAATCAAACTGTAAAAACATAAAGTAACCACGAGAACTATACTGAATAGGAACATTAATTGTATTCTTTCTGTTCAGAAACAATATCGCTCTCATAGTGAAAGTGATCCGGCTAATGAGTGGTGGAATATGCGGGGACTTCTAGCCAGGATTAAGAGTGTTGAAAAAAAAACTGTCCAAAATGTATATCTTTGCAGGGTAGTAAATTTTGATATCATCTCATGAAGGACTTAAACAGAATGAGTATGTTTTAATTGATTTGATGGTTATCTTCTAATCCCCATTTCAGCTGAAATGTATTTACTTAAGTATAAATTAATGTAAAATTTGAATCGCTACACATAGGATTGTTGAAAACTATGATAGGCCGACAAAATTGATGTCTTCATTATCCTGGACGAGCTGCAACAACACGTCATTATTCTTACCCTTTTTACCCTTATTATATTTATTAATAGAAACTTATCAGCAGCTGTAAAATGCTACGAGGAACTCATGCTTGAGTTGTGGGAAGATGGTTATGCAAGTGGCATTCCATCAGACAGACCAAATGCCGTGCTAGCTCTTCCATGCGGGACTAAAAACCAAAGAGAGGAGAACGTGTGCTGAATGTCTTCCATGTAGCAAAGATAGCATTATAAGAGTCGTTATAGCTATTACTGATTTTCACTAGGTAGTTCGTAACAAAAGTGAATGATGCGTGGCAAAAACAACATGTTAATATATTTTGTTATTCTACAAACCCCCTTGGTTGATCTCTTCTTATACTGCATGGTTCCATGCTAGTCCAAGTGCGGCTACCATACTATATCAATTACTCATGCGGGGGGGTATCGTATGTGGCATCTGAAACATATAAAATTGCTGAGAGAGAATAACAAATAAAACGTGTATTTTAAAAATAAGAAATCCTAATTGTTTTCGTTTCTATTATTTGTTTGTGAAATTATTGAAAATAATAAATAAGAGGAATTCTTTTTATTTATGTATGTATTATAAGACATTGTTTTGTAGGCCTATACGGATTCGCGTTCTGTTTCAATACGATAGTATTGATTTCAAGAGTGTGTATGTCAGAACAATTTGTTCTAAACACTTTTTTTTTTTAAATAGGGGTCCTGATCGATGATGATCAACGATTATCCATATGGAACACCTAAAGACATAGCCACATTTTGGCAGCAGGCAGGCCGGGCAGTCGGGACGGTACACAGGCCGAATGTATCCTTTTGGCCACACCGAACGACCTACCATCGTCAGAAGGAATGCATCGCTACTTAATCACTAAAGCAATTGCCGGCCAAGTAAAGGCTTGCAGGAAAGAAGTCCTAGATCACCTGGAGTGAAATTAACACCACATGCATCACGTTGCTGCAACGTAGGCAACACCAATATTACCATATCTGCATTGTAATTTTAAAACAGGCGTTTAATAATTGGGTCAGTGATTTTTCACTTATTGGATTAGCTTCGGCTACGTAACATGTTTGCCCTATTTAATATGTTTTTTGTTTTTAGTTGTAAATTTAGGAGGCCCTACACGTTTTTTTTTTCTTACGAATTTTAGTAGACATTACATTAGTTTGTTGAAATTCTATGTATAGCTATTTTGTTCAATTTAAAAAAAAATGAAACAATATTGTTCCTAACTTCTTTCCTCGTTGAAATAATATATTGAACTAAGCGGACTGTTATAATAGCCTAACATAACGATTCTATCTTAAACGGTTGTCCTTGTGTTTTAAAAAGTTAGTACCATGGTCGTGTCTCTGGGTCAATGTACGTCATTAATCGGATTCTTACATGTGTGTCTTGGGCAACAAATGCTGTGATGCCTGAAAGTGTGCTCTTAAAATTCCTCTCAATCTGAAGTGTTTACGGTGATTGGCTTCTTGAAATGGTATGTAGTTCTAGTATCAATAAGTACTTTGAGCATGCAATTGTTGCATGATGTTGAAATTGAAATGAATGGACTCATTTTAGAAGGTTTTGGAGCTCGTTGACTTTGTAATAGTGAAAAATATAAACACGTATGTAGCCGTTTCAATATGTGTTCGCGTGATTTTGTGGATAGACAGACCTTCCGCTCGGTGGGGAGTAGGGTGTTGGGGAGTGACTGTGGGGCGTTGGGCACTGTTTCGCTGCGGTTGGTTTTCAGGGTGTTGGGTTTTGTTGACTGTTGGGGAGTTGTGGCACTGTTACATGTAGCTGGCGGGTTGGTCCAGGGGTGGTTGGGTAGTTTGACGTTGGGGAGTTGGTGTCACTTGAAACAGCCTGGAGGTGACACCCAATGTGATGCAAGGGTTTTCGTGGAGGATGCCTTTTTGTATGATGTGATACACATACCAGGTCTAGAAAAAATTTGAAAAAAAATTCAATTAAATATCACATAATGTGTGGAATCACCAGTCACGTTCTTCATACCAACAACACATTTTATAGCAACATTTCCTCCAATATTGTTAGATTTTGTTGCTTATAATGATCATCGCACAACATTTAGAGGCCATGCATATACAGAGGGTGTTTTTTGGAATCAATCCCATAATGCTTGCCAATGTCCTATAACTGCATGTAACTGTACTAAACACCATGTCAGTACTTAGGATCAAAAAAGTGTGGTAAAAGTTTAAGAACCACAATACCTTTCATGATCACACGGCTAAAAATTCCCTATTACTAATGCTTGTGGCTAAAATGAGGGTTTAAGGCATGGATTTTAGTGTTGAATATGATTTGTATGGGATCACAAGACCCGATTGAGGTGAAATTTTCCCAAAAATGGGTGCTTTGTGGAATTGACTCAAACACCCTCTACACAGTGCAATATACCTGTAAAATACATCGGCCATGTGTATACAGTGTACAATACATATAGGCCATGTTATATACATGTACAAATAACTATAGGCCATGTATAATACAGTGTAGCAATACATTGGCCCACTGCTAGGTTATCATTTACATTTGCTATTCCTGCACACAGCACGGCTAGAACGTCTACTTACCAGGACCAAGGAGGAGTTCACTTGACTGCATCTGCACTGACCCTTGTTTGCATGTGGCGTTGACTGCACTAATGATGACTGAGACTGCGGTACTGTGTTGGTGGAATCACTTCTAGACTATCAATGATAAACCAAAAAAAAGCAAAAATTTATTTAACACTAAAAAAAAAAACACTATGGGGATTTTGAAATGTCTGTACATTGTAATTCTTGTCATGAGAAAAATGCTAACCCTCCTAAATGTTAACAACCCTGGAATTTGTGATAAAATGTTAACCTTACAATCTAGCTATCTGTCCAGAGCTGAATTAAGCTAGGGGTTTATGTGCAATATACCATTGTAAGTTGTCACTTTTACTGATCGCGACAATTGCACAGGATATATTTCATGCAAACGTGTAATTTCAATTCAACCCTAAACCCCACCTATAAATTTAGACACCACCCACACCCCCAAATATCAGGGAATTTCATGGTCCACCGATGGTTTGTGGGTGCAAACATATGGGAGGTGTGTACTGCAGGGGCAGAGCATAGGGCGCATGTAGATGTGATGAAAATGCCCGTTTAAACTTACAG
>JAMKCH010002291.1:0-50309 GCA_023653785.1 Ophioderma brevispina | reverse complement strand
GACATTCCCGATTCCAAAACCCGCCACGATGTTTTTTAAGCTGCAAGAAAATTTGTGGCGGATTTTCAAATTTGCCACACGCTTCCGACCACACAAGACTGAGAAGACCGGTACAGGACACTCCCCGACTTGGCCAAAACTACACTGAAAAAGGAAAATTACTTACGATTTTCGAAAATGGCCAATCGGTACCAGTTTTGAACAGTCGTGGTAAAGCGGGTTTTCTAACAAATAATCGGTAGACTACAGAAGATTGTACAGAACAGTCCCCAGACCTTGCCAAAAACTACATATCAAAAGGAAAATCTGCTCACGATTTCGAAAAAATTGGCCACTCCGCACCAGTCTTGTAGCAGTCTGGAAAGTGGTCTCTAGCATTTTAAAAAAATCGGCTTTGTGTGACTGAGCCTTTATGAAAAATGATGCTATGGGGATAATTTGTTTGCTGAATAATGTCAGTGGACCATATCGGTGAGAACCCACTCAATATGACAACAAAATGGACAATTTTGACTTACCTTGCGTCAGGGGCTATACGAACGGGCAAAATTCTAACTGGGGTTGCCCCTTCCCCCGCTTGTTATGTCATGTTTGGATCATATCCTTATATTGCCCTTTGTTCTTTGAAATGATGCATTACTCTTTAAATGCATTTATACAGATTCTTACACAAAAAATTATTTGATTGTAGGTGAGTATGTTTCTCTAAAACAGAATAAGTTCGTTGGAGTAGGAGCGTAACCTGTTCTATACAATCATCACTTCCCCTGTCTTGTGATCATAATCTAGTGGTGTTTAACAACTTTACCCACAACGTAAACATTCGATAATGAGGTCCGCGTGAATGTTCTCGTCAGGTTGTGTCCTTTCTGTTTTTTTGGTCTCTCACGATTGGGGCGATCTGTGACCACTTGACTCTTTTAGGTCACTAATGGGGTTGCATGATCCACCAAGCTTGCCGACTGCTGTCCCCTTATAATAATAGGGACTTACAACCCAATTAATCGTGAATATTTGTCAATTCAAAACCTGCCATTTTGATAGGTCTAAACAGAAAATTGTTTTGATGTCTATTGATGACCCAACCCACTTAAAAAGAACTTAATAAATACTCTAGACACAAAAACAAGTTGCTGACAGTTGTTTATATACTATTAAACTTTGGTAAACAAAGTAAATATTACCTGAAGTTATGCTAAAAACACCAATTATTTTTCTCTGAAATGATGAAAAAAATATGATCCTTATTGGAAACTCATCACATAACGGACAATATTGGAGCAGACAAAAGAAACAACTTCTAACGCCTCTAACAACTCTAATTAGTTAATATTTGACTTTTCATCTAATCTGCCAAGAGAGAGTGCCCTATGACCAGTTGAAGCACAAACATTAAGGAACATGATAATCAAGGCCAGCCCATTCTCCATAGGACCTCTCTATGGGCTCTCAAATTATTTATTTCCTTGATAATCCTTTTTTCAAAAATACTAGGAAAAATTAAGTATTTCACCTTAAAATCAACTTTCAACCAATGTGGGGTGATTTTGTATGGGTAGATTCAAAATTAGCACCCTCTAATGTCACCTAAACACTTCCTAAACCTTTTATCATATAGTGGTCTTGGGCATGGGTTTGATAATGCTATTTCAAAATAAATAAGGACAATCGGGTAACTTCCCTTTTAACAATCACTTTCCATCAAGGTGGTGATTTTGTTAAGGTGGCTATTTGTAAATAGCACCCATCAAATTGACATAAAACACTTTTAACCCTTTAGTCAAATTCGTGGATTTGCGCACAGGGTTTCATAAAGCTATAGTTAAAAAAAATAAGGAAAATAGGGTAATGCCCTTTAAAATCCACTTTCAAAACCTGACAATTTGCCTGATGCATATTCGGAATCAGCACTCTCGAATTGTCCAAAAACACTTCTTAAACATTTAAGTCAAATAAGTGCTATTGCACATGGTTTGATAACGATATATTTAAAAAAAATAAGGAAAATCGGGTAATTCCCCTTTAAAAAATCCACTTTCCATTAATGTGGTGATTTTGTAAGGTGTCTTTTGAATGAAGCACCCTCGGAATTGACAAAAGAACTTATTAAACCATTTAGTCAAATTAGTGGATCTTGCACATGGTTTCATAAAGCGATATTTTAAAAAATACGGTAAGGAAAATTCGGGTAATTGCCCCTTTAAAATCCACTGTCCACCAACTGCCATTGGCAGGTGGATATCGAATCAGCCCCTCGAATGTCCAAAACCTTACAACCTTTCGTGTATCTTGGAGTAGGGTCCCTCAAATATGCCACCATGGATCCCCTACTAAATGGAGAGATGTGTACAGTTATTTTCAATACACCTTCCTGTGGTTAGTGGGATACCCCAGATTCGATCAGTGTAATGGAGATGTTGGGTTTGGAAGGTTGGCGAAGGCGAATAGTGTTCGTGGTTATGGCACGGCCTCTAAAAATGGATAGCGGGTCTGAGCAGCCGATTGAAACAACAGGAGTTGCTTTTCGCCTTAGCAATATAGCAGGAAAACAATGCATACACCTGTGGTGCACATATCACACAGATGTTCTATTGTTATACAAAATCCTCTAACTTTGACAATAAAGGAAGCCACCATTGTGCAGGTCAAAACGCAACTTCTGTTGATTCAATCGGCAGACCGTAGCCATGTGTAGACGGCCAGTGGTATGGGCCACATGCTGAGGAAGGATGAGAGCATGTTTTAAGAGGCTTGTGAGGTTTGCGAGGGGGGGAGGTGTGAGGTAGGGGACAAGGTTTGGAACTGAGGATGGAGGAAGCATTGAATCGGCAAAGTGGAAGGAGGAGAGCATGAATCTGTGGCACAGAGATAGGAGGAGAGTGTGACGGAATCCGGCCACCCCGTTCACGGGCAACAAAACCGAATTTAAAGCTTTGGGATTACTACTAAAATGCTGAGTGTAGATTTACATGTATAGGACTGTATGGTTCTAAGGGCCGAAAACCTGTGATAGGAATGGGAGGCATAATTCCAAATTTCAAAATCGATCAGATGCAACTTAATTGTCTGGGAAATATAAGTGGTTCCAGAAACCAGCGAACATTCTTCAGCCAATTTAGGGCAGCGATGTAGGTGCGTGTTCGCTATATGTAATCCAAAGAAATGAAAATGACCACACTCGCAAATCTAGTGAGCAATTTATCTTGGATTTTAATTGAAAATGGATTTAGATTAATACTGGAAGAATGTCATTGGCTTATGCCAGATTCGGAAGGTTGGCTGTCATGTGCATGAAGTCTAAAGAAATGTTCATAAAATGTGAATATGGCACCGCCATGCGAAATGGGCAGGGAGCACTCCCCCATTTAGCGCATTTGTGCTGTGCTGCAGAAACTAGAAAGAGGTCTTTTGATTCAGAATGGTATGACATTTGGTACTAGTATGACCAACTATGAATTCAGCACAGCCTCACTAATTAAATGACATGTTGAAGGATGTGGTGCAGAATAGTGAAATTCAACCCCATTATCTTGCGTCACAATTCCTTTTCTGAAATAGGTGTCGTACATTATTAGTAAAATACTAGTCACCAAGACGATTGTGCAAGTGGCAGCGCTCTCGAACAGTCAAGTTGCCGTTTCAATTTTCAATGTATTTGTTTCGCACCCTGATGTAGCCTGCATATGCATGTAGAGTTCCGGATGACTTACCCTCCAATACCTAACAGTTCCGGTGACTTCTTGCAAAGCTATCACACTGCCACACAATGGCGGCGTCCCCTTGTCAATGCTGCACCTAAGAAATTCAAACTTTAAATTTCAATATTTCCAGGTATATCCAGGGATTTTATCAGGCACCGGCCATTATTGGTAATGTTTTTCCTTTAAACCATGTAAACATTTTAAAGATTCAGATCGGCAAAAGGGAAAAATCATTGACATCGGGGATGATCGGGTTGACATCTCAGTCTTATACTTCTTCTTCTTAGCGTGCCTGAAACAAGAACTGGTAGGAATTCAGATGGAGTAAGACGGTGGCAGCCAAGTGTTGGTTCTCAAGGTCTCGTGGAGTACAGTGTACAGCTTCTTGTGTGAGAGCTGTTGCCAATGCTGGGGGCAGCATATTCAGCCAGTGCTGTTCCCCTTATGACCAGAGCCAAGGCAGTGGTGCGTAGGGTCGTTGGGCTAGTACCCATGAAGATTCCACAAGTCGGACAGGAGGATTTCCCGAAGAACCTTGGCGCATAGGACTCGAGGTGCTGACGGTAGGTAAGCTGCCGGTCAACCTTCACTCCCAGATAAGTTGAGGTTGATTTGAAGCTGGCGGATTAGCCTTTGGTTGTTGAGGGGACGCAGTAGCGGTGGTCTGGATTGAGCTAAGCCTTCAGTCTCAGGTTTAAAGATATGCTGAAAGAGGGCCATTGTCTGTAGTAAGTGTGCATTTCTACTTCTGTCCAGTTTGCTGTCCGAGTGGAGGAGGGCAAGATCGTCGGCATAGACACAATTGGCTAGAGTTGTGTTGAGGTAAATCGCTGAAACAAGTTGAACAGCATAGGAGCCAGTACAGATCCTTGTTGTACTCCCTTCCTCAGACAACGCAGACGACTTCTCTGCCATCACTGGTCTTGAGAATAAGTACGGTTTGCAAGCTGTACATATGGAATTGTACAAGTGACGCTCCGGGATGGTCTGAGTAGCTTGAGTGTCAGGCCCGGGTGCCACCGGTGTCGTATGCTGCAGTAAGGTCCACCAAGATGACGCTGCTTACCGACGATTTTCGGAAGCTTTCCTTCAGATCATTTGTGAGTTTTTACAATCTGATGGACTGCTTCCGGCCCCCCCCCCACGGCGGAAATCCTGCTTGTTCGTCGGGCAGATGGGGTTCGACGACGGGCTACAGCCGGCGCAGGATCATCCTCTCAAGGAGTTGAAGGAGACACACGTAGTGATATTGGGTGGTAGTTCTTAGGGTTGCCGACAGGCTTGTTTGGTTGGGAGAGTGCGATGCATAGTAGCTCTCCTCCAGATCATGGGTAGGAAACCTTTT
This sequence comes from Ophioderma brevispina, assembly GCA_023653785.1. NCBI lineage: Eukaryota > Metazoa > Echinodermata > Ophiuroidea > Amphilepidida > Ophiodermatidae > Ophioderma > Ophioderma brevispina. The sequence continues at coordinate 45,263 of JAMKCH010002291.1, read as the reverse complement.
TGGTTTTTTTTGGGTAGGCAAACATGTGTAGAACTTCTGGAGCCAATCTAGACATCGTGGGCCGCATTGGCATCAGGAACTCTGCTGATATGTTATCAGGGCCCTGGGCTTTCCATACTTAATTGGCTGATAGCAAGAGGTAAAGCTCATGAGTGAGAAGGTGTTGAAAGTGACCCCCCCCCCCGGTCCACTCCGGGGGCGAAGAAGTTTTGTGATCTCTTTTTGACAGAGGAAGTGTGATCCTTGTCCATGTTTCTTGAAATGGACCATTTGCCCAGAAGTGATTGGCAGTCACTGGACATTCGATGGTTTGGAAAATTCTGCCGGTGAGACGGTTATAATCTTTCCAGGGGCCTTCCTGCTGGAGTGGATGAAGTCAATTCCTTGGACCGTCCTCCCAGCGCTCACGGCGTTCCTGTCCAAGAGTTTGTCAGATCTGAGGCCTTGGATGAAGCTTCTTCCCTGGGTTCAGAATTCAAGAAATCATTGGAAAGAGTTTCACATTCCTAATCCAAGGATGGGATTTATTACTGCGACGGCAGCCACGTTGGATGGTCGTCTTTGCTATATTAAATCAAGAGTTGACGACCACCTACCTCCTGCAAACCTTAGGAGGGGAACCTTCAGGACGATCAAGCTCGCCCGAAAGTGAGAACTGGTAGCCTAATCCCTCCACCAACACCCTTGAGATCAGGAATTCCACGGAATCACTTTGATACCCAATCATGACATGCAGCACAGTATCCCTCGATCATCCTGGATTCAATGATAGATGGTATGAAGAAATGGTCATCCTTATTTGGACCCTAAAGCAGTTTGTTGACAGCCCATCTAGCAATCCCAAAGGATGTGACCTTGATAGGAAAAGCTGGGTCAACCTCACCAGATTCAGAAATGGCGTTTGGTCGTACAAAGAAACTTCCTTCACAGATCGGAGTAGATCTTCACCAAAACTGCGATGTGGACAGCCACAACCTTAGCCCACATCAAGATGACTGTGAGGTTCTACAAGTCCCAAGAGGAATTCCAGGCCTGATTCCAACCTGGATGATGATAAAAACTATCAGCTGGTTAAAGACGGATTTTCCATGTGATTTTGGACTTGCAAGGAACGAACGAACGAAGAGTTGAGACAGTGCTGTGTAAGAATGGTCCAGGTTGGAGGAGGTGTTGTTGGGAGGCTGGGACTTTTGAATCCACAAGGTCTGAACTGTCCCAGTCTGCTTGCGGAGTTCCACCTTTTCACTGACTTTGTTGGTACAGGCTTCGCAAGGTCTCCTGAGCGATCAGTGATGGTCTGTGTTGGGAACTTCGGAAAGTTCGAGAACAGTACGGTGAATGGAGATGGTTGTCCAGGTTGTGGACGTATTCCACCTACCAGACAATTGAAAGTGGTCTGGTGCTTGGGGCGTTGCCAAAGTGTACACCAGATTTTGAGCCCAGTCCTCTAGGGTAGCTCATCAGAGTTGGTTTTCCGTAACCCCAGGTCAGGTATGACTATGACTGTTAAAGTCACCAGCGTAAATTGCAGGGGTTGCACCATAAGTTGGTAGAGGCGTCTGCTTGGAAGCCGATGGTTAGGTGGGTTGTAGACATTGGTGACATGAACACCTGCAATGTGGGTTGTTGCATCCACTGGTGGAAGTCTGCAGGTGAGTTGCAATATGTGTCATGGGGCTGAACCGTTACTAGCCAAACGGGGCAATACGGTGGGTAGCGCTCTTGATGTGTGCAGCTAGGGGTAGCAGCGATGTCAGAATGGAAAATGTCAGTAGGTGGGTTCTTGGAGGAGAATCGCAGTGACTTTATGCGATGTGTGAGGTGTTCGATAGTGTTTATCTTTGCCCTAGTGGGACCTTCCACGTTAGTTGGAGGACTGAGATTGCCACTGAATTGACATCTGTGATGACTGCCCTAATAAGGGCACGGGCACGTGTGCCAGACTGGGATCAGATTGTCCTCTGACGGGGCATGATTAAAATCTGAACTTAGGTAGGAACAAGCAGACAGCCTGCCGTTGGTGGTGACAGTACCCGAATTCCACTGAGTATTTTTTCTTTTTGTGGCGGTGTTGCTTGGTGTTAAATAATTCCCGGTAAAAATTATATGACATTCCCACTTAAAAACTTATAGGGGGGGATGGTATGTCACTGATGAAACAGTGCCCGTAGGATTTGCGGCCTAAAGTTGGCTTTTATTGCTGTTTTTTCATCAATAGGAACCAGGCAGTCAGAAATGATGGGGTTGCAAATTTTGGACTTTTGCCCCCCCCTCCTTAAAAAAAAAAAAAAAAAAACAGGGAAAAATTTAAAATCGAGGTCAAATTGTGTTTTAATGATATTTTTTTTATTTTTGTCTAATTATACGGATTAAAAAAAAGTATATATTTGCCTAGGTTCAGACCTGTAGTTAAAGCGCTATAGCCCCGATAATGGTTCAAGGTATCCTGGGGTAAAATTACCAATGCTCAGATTTTGTTGAAAATGGTGATTAGTTGTTTGTATTGTCTTACAGGATCCACAAATGTAATTTTAAGTGTGTGAAAAAAAAAAACCCCATTTGGTTGAGGTAGGGAATTACATAGCAAAATGTAGCAAGGACCTACATGGTCTATGGGGGAGTCACCAGAATTTCCTGGATGTCGCAATGCGGTGTTATCACCAAAACAGTTAATTAAAATGCATTTTCTGTTTCAGATGACACAAGGAATCATTTGAAACCACGTTCAACAAAAGCGAAGCATTTTACCCCCAGGGTGACCTGAACCATTATGGGGCCTATACCTCTTTAACTAAAGGTGGAACACTAGGCAACAGATATACTTATTTTTAATCTTATGATGAGAGGAACGCACATTAGTATACATTTAAAACACAATTTGACTTGAATTTTTAAATTTGCCCTGTACTAACATTTCCCCCTGGCAGGAGGGGGCATCAGTCGAAAATTTGCACCACATCATTTCTGACAGTTTAGGCCATACTGAAACCCAAACAGCAATAAAATCAATTTTAGCATGAAAATCCTAGGGCATAACACCAACCCACATATTATGGGTACCATTTAAGCAGTTAACCATGCTGTGTGGAGTTAGTTATTGCACCTGTTCATGACCATGATGCCAAGGAAATGTCACGCATTGTGTTGACAAATCTGCCATTGTGGTCCTGTTCCCTCATTGCACGCCAAACTAAAGATTACCTTGGCAAAACACACACAGCCAGCTTTTTCGTGAGCCCCAATTGTTCAGTGCAGTTGACAGTGGTGGTCACCAAGTTTGGCCTCATCCTGTGCTAAACAGAAGGGTGTTTACGGACACTTTTTTTTACTATAATTTTGTTATTTCTAGTCCCAGTAAGTAGCCACCTCTCCTACTACTACAAATTATATGTTCTTTAAAAAAAAAAAAAAAAAAAAAAAAAAAAAACTTTTTATTTTTTTCTGATCGGCCCTAAATTTAGGAAACTAAGCACACACTTGCAGGTTAGAATCGCCTTCGCAGGGAATATTGACCAGCCAAGGTCGATGGAGGTCTAAATTGGCGAAGGGGCGATCGGTCCCGAAGGTTTGTTGAACCTTTTACGTCACAATGGGCACGGTAAATTTGTATTGTCATTAGCGGGGGGGACCATTAGGTCTCATTAGCGCTAATAATTAGCATTTTCGGTTCTCTGTACCCGGGGTACTGTGATGCCAGGGCATGCAGGATGCAATCTTTTTGCGTTGGGACCTGGTCAACTTATCTCAAGCAAGAAAATGCACTTTGCAAGAACCAGGTAACAGATTAACTTCATTTTTAAAACTGTATTCTAATTCTTTGTAGGGGTCTTCTAATTAAATTACGTTCTAATATTTCTAAAACTCAAATTTATATTTTTGTTTTCACTATAAATACGGCGGCACGCGTGCGAGAATCACTGCATTGTAACAATGTTAACGCGCATCTATGTATTCCTCTTGCGCATTGTCATGGTTCTCTCTGGCAGTAATAGTTGGCATAGTGCTTGACCGGGGGCAGGATCTAGATTGATCTGTGTATAGATGAGTGACAGGACGTCAACGCCGGGCAACAAACAAGCACTGCCCGGAGTATGCGTGAGTATCTGCAGGCCTTGTGCTTTTAAAATTCGCGTCACTCAGGTGTGATAGGCTATTGAATGCTGGGACTGTTATGGGCAGATTCTTCGCACCTTCAATGTCAGTAGAATTGTGTTGTAAACTGCATGATGTCACTCATCATATACAGACAGTAGATATGTTACAGAAAATTTAAAAAATATTTAATGTGTGAAAGTGATGAATATATAAAAAAAATCACAATCAGAGAAAGCACAGAAGTGTAGTGAAAAAATCCTTTTCAATATCTCCTTCCTTCTGGAGCTATGTCCTTCAAAGATTGGCATGCATCGTTGTTGTCTGGTCGCTTATCGATCACGTCCCGAACGTTACCGGGGTGCCTTGCGCGACCAAATGGCAAAACAAATGATCACCATTAGTAGCCAAGTGGTCATAACACACGGGCTATGATGGCGGTCGGCCATTTGGACCATGCACACCAATTTGGTTTTTAATTTCAATTTACACAGGCGTTCGACTTTTCGCCACACTGTCAGCTGAAAGTGAACCATTTAAGTAGAATAAACTCCAAAAAAACATAATAAATGATGGCTCAACAAATCACAAGCAAGGTTTACATACTAAAAATATGGTCGTAAATGCAACCAAAATTGATAAATTCTGGCGTTATCACACACAAAAACAAAAAATTTATTGTTTTGTAAATTGTATAAACGTAGTTAATACAGTTCTGACCTTTCTGTGTCACATATTGCATTTTAAACCAAGTTAAAAGGTCAAATTAAACCAGATGAAGCAATTTTAAGACCACGATTCAGCGTCTCTTTCCAGGTCACTCGAGCTCAAAATGGAGATCGACACAAAGGCGTGCACAATCACCTCTCTCGACAGATCATCATGTAGATGTGAAGCGAAAACATCTTTCAATTCGGAAAATGGTACAGACAACTCTCGGATTAATGAACATCTTCTCAGAATTTTGGAAGGCAGAAGTGGACAATACTCAGCAAGTGAGATGGGTGAAAAGTTGGCTTATTTTGTGTATCACCAGAATAAGGAAATCGCTAACACGCGGCGACTTTAACATAGCTACAGACAGGTCTGTGGTTGAAAAGGCAGGTGTAGACCGGAGAATCGTCTTACATGACTTGACTTTAACATGCTGACATTATGGTGGTCTTGTTAAGGCCAGAGCTTGGTACATTCATTTTTCGTGGAGACGAAGAATAACCATGATATTCAAACATTATGTAACCAGCACTTAAATCTACTTGCCATTCACACGGAATTAGTCAATGGAAATACATCTTTCTTGTCACTTACATTGCATCCTCTATCTATAAAATTATACTACGTTTAAAATTCATCGGAGTGGCTTGCGGTGGTAGTTTGGGAGCGCGATCTTCAATGGTGGGTTGTGAAAATCTTCAATTGTGAAGAAATTTTATGAGCAACACATGTATAAGTGTTTGTCATTATTCGTATTTACAAGTTAATCGATGAGACTAAATCATAGAAACATCACGTGTATTTATAGCCAGATATGTGAATTATATGCATGATAAGAGATATGTGAATGATTAGGTTCTGTTATAAGAGATTGCAACCGATGAAATTATGGGTATAAAGACGTGACTATAATTTGTAGGGGGTTCTGTGACAGATAGCACTATAACACAAATCACCTTTACTATTAATTTCCAACAGGATTTAAAACTTAATCACAGTAAATTAATTAGACTTGGGAATGAATGCAATAACGTCGATGAACAAGAATTGTTAAACCATTCATATTACCAAACCATCTTATGATGGCGCTTTAACACTTTTCGTATCAATTATAACAGAACAGAGCCGTGAACAAAATGCTGATTTTGAATACCCTAAATCCACGAAATGGAATAATCAGATTAGATAACATTACATACGACTTGGCATTTTCAGATGGACGACATGACAAAGATTAAACCTGTATTCCCAACCACAGGCTTATTTTGAGGTTTACAAAGAAATGCGGCCAGTGAATAAGGTTAAAAGTCAAAATAACATGCGACCGATCTAAACAGGTAACGAACCGATCGCTGTTATAATTTAACAACAGCTTTTTTCGGTTGAAACATGTGAGAGTGTTGTTGTTGTCAGATGACATAATAGGTTCCTGGCATACACTTTACATGGACACAAATGGCCACAAGTAATGCTCGTTCGCAAACTGCAACCCTAAATTACGAGGCCCAAATCGGACGAGATCTTTAAAGGTCCTTTATTTCCCCCATTATGGACTGCTGTAAAAATACTTATAATACCGCCAAAAAATGGTTTCATTAATATTATGTCTTGGTTATCAATGTAAAATCTGAATGAAGCAGTAATTGAGAAACCGTATATTTGATAAAAATTGGGCATGTGTGTGTTTTGGAAAAGCTTTCACACGGAAAAATTCCAAAATGAAAGTGATATCTCGCCATGGCAATGCGTGACCCAGAAGGAGTGACGTCCGAGTAACAAAATTACGCGATACGCATACGAGTTCATGATCGTCAATCGTTGGAATGAGAAACGGACGTGCGAGTGGCCCAGTTTTCGGCATCGGACACAGGGTTGTATTCCGTGAGATGAGTCGTACGTGTGTATATTCATATGGCATAATTTTCCTTTGTTGGTGCCTTAAAATTACGACAATAATGTGCTGTATTGTCGACGGCGTGCACCAAGCGGCCGGACACTGTACTGACAAGGAGAATCAGAACCGAATAGCTTTATTCAAGTTCCCAGAATAAGAAACCGACAAGGATATCTGGAGTGTGCGGTGCGTTTAGCCCACGTGTGAGCTATGTTTACAAAAGGGTTACTCGACGCATTAACGGGGGTCAAATACAACTCCAGCATCTTGAGCCGCGTTCGCGAAAAACAGGAGAAGGCCTGTCAGTTAGGGTAGATTTATCCTTGAAATTAAACACCTTTCCGAGTTCACTTTTAAAAATCTGTGTTGCGATGTGATCAGGATACTGTTTGAGTACGAAGTAAGAAATTAAGAAAATGTCTACTCAGCCGTGTCCATGGACCTTAATCGGAATGACGTTTTGTTAATATGGCCCACCGTATTTAAGGTTAGGCCCAAATAAACACGTTATAACGTTAAGAAGTTCATTTAGCTCAACTAATGCCAACACAATAGCAATCTCATTATAAATTTACATGCGTCCCAGTTTCCTATACCGGCTCTGTACAAAATCGCCTCCACGATTGTATTAGGTATACACTACTACTAGTCAGGGGCTTATTTTTTTTCGACATTTTTGATGCCTCAGCTTTTTTAGCGGGTAAATATTTGCATTTCTATTCAAGTGTCCTTTATTAAGACTTACTAAAAACAGAAAAACATCTGTAATCGTACTGACACGCGGAACGCCCCCCCCCCCCCCCCACCCAACAATCAATTCTCACCCAAAATAGTGAGAAAATGTGAATTAAAATCCACATACATGTAAAAAAACAAACGAAGTGGATATTCGCATTATCGTAATGCTAAGTAGAGGCAGCTCGTCCACTATCGCATACGGATTGTGATCATGTGATATTGACTTGCTCGCTGAACTTCGTTTTTATATTCGGTATTGGCCCTAAAATCAAGCGGTTTGCTTAAATAAATCATTCCGAAAACTAGGATGGTTATTATTTCATATATTTAATCTGATTTCCAATAATGTATTACCGTATTCGGGTTGCCACGTTATTCGCTTACGATAATACGAATTACGATGGGATTGCCAGCTTAGTCGAAATTATGTTAATGGAATGAGATGCAATTGTACACTATCGCATTCCGTTTCATAACCAATCACATATCGGACACTCGCAAATCCCGAATGCAGGTTCATACTTTCTTGACTTTTCGGTGAGTGGCGCGGTATTCCGGGGGTAGGCCTTTTATGGTCCACCACTCAAATTACAGGACTATAGAGCCATCCATTTGACACCATCAGATGGCCCAAACAAAAATTCTATTTTTTGATTCAATAATACAAATCTACTATGCTCATTGCTCTCAAACCAAATGCATAATTCAATCATGACTGGCATACTGAACTGAAGTTTTATTGGAGTAACTTTAGAAAACCGAATCTGATCCCTTGCCTTAATCATAAACCCCCTTACCCTACCCCTAACCCTAGAGGACTTGGGGTGCTTGGCCTATTATTAAAGGAGCCGTTTATTTGACCTATCAAAGTACTTCGGCGGCTTTCTTCACCACATGAAAATTCCATAATTGTTCATGGAGTATTATAATACTATATAATAACTCAATGATTTGTTATTGGTGTGTGATAACTGAGGGATACAATTTTTCACATGATACAACATAAAACAAGGTGTATTTCTCTTACTAAAAAAATAAGACCTTCCCTGAATCTGTTGTGCTGATTTATGTCTTTGTGTTCGTACTTGATCTGAGCCTGGTACCTGGACAACCACCCATCAAAATAGGTGGGCAAATACAAACGTGCAGTTTTGCATGGTAGAAGCATAATGCGCATTGGTAAAGCCATTCAACAATGTGTAATATTGTGACATGGAAAATTCATGTACTCCCGTACCAACACCCATTACCGATACTAACTATCAAGGTTGAGCTAAAAGACCACAGCTAAAACTCTAAAATTGCAGAGATGATCACCATTCTATGTCCAAGACACAATTCAGTCCCACAAATTCAGTGTAGTGTAATTCAGAAAAAATACCAGTTTACAAAACGTAACAACCACTACCAACTAAAATGTATTGGTATTACTCTTTTTTTTTGGCTATTATTATCCTCTTTATCTATTTGCAGCAAGGGTTTAATTTGGAAGATTTAGATTCTGCCACCACTCAATTAAGGAATAAAGCGCATCCCTTTAATATTGAACATAATGTTCTATAGGCAGAGGGTGATTGAGTCAATCCCACGATGCACCAGTTTTGGGACATTTACATCAATAGGGTCATGTGATCCCATAAAAAATCCCATCTTAAACCCATAAAATCCCTGACGTTTATGCTCAATTTAGCCCAGAAAGCGTTAGTACTTAGGGATTTGTTAGCATGAGTTGAATGTCTTGTGGTTCTAAACTTATTGCACATCTTTTTATCCCTAAGTACTGACATATGTTAGTAGGCCTACAGTCAGTATAGGCACATTGCCGCTGCATCATGGGATTGATCAAAACAACCCTCTGGTTCTAAGGTAATCATAAAATGGGTAGCATATCCAGATATATCAACCTGCGGCCGCTCGAGCTCGCATGCGGCCCTCGAGATACGGCATAAAAAATATGTGGTTTTGCGGAACTGAGAAAAATATCAGGGTCGGTCGTCAGATTTTCTGTAACAAATTTTTTGTAATTTCTCAAGTTTTACTCTAATGAATACAAGATGCCTGATATTTAAAGCTTTTTTCAGGACACAGCAAAGATTTTTTGTTTACTTGTTGTTACTTGCTTTGTTGTCTTGTTATGTTATTGATTTCGTCTTGTATTGGTAAAGAAAATATTTTTTTAATTGTGGAGAAAATAAAGGGGTCGGTCGCAGAATATTTTTTTTATTTTGTGCTAACTTCCCATAAAAACTTTTGAGTCGGCAGGTTTTTTAAGAGTCGGTCGGGCTACGTTCAAAAAAACAATTTTTTTAGCCGGATTCCAGAAAAATATTGAAGGGCATAAAACAAAGCTGAGGAAGCGGGGGGGGGGGGGGAAATAATTTTTGGTGGGCTTCAATTACCCTTGAGCCCCCCCCAATAATCTGAACACTGTTAAAAAATAAATCAATCCAAAGCTTCACCCTCACCAGACTTTTTTCTTGGAGACACGGGGGAAAAGTGATTTTTTTGTGGCAAAGGGAAATTCAGAGTGGGGGTAAAACTTACCAAAGTTCCAAAATTGTAAACAATTTGGCCCAAAAATCGTGATATTGGACCTAATTTGGTGATTTTGGCCCCAATTGTTATTTTTGACAAATCCGTCATTTGTCTTCTAGCCGGGGGGTGGGGGCAAAACAGTGGGGGGGGGGGGGGAGAAAAAATTGGGGAAAATCACCCGTCCGCTGGTGCCGCCACTGCCTCCCCACCCTCCCCACTCGGCGCTACAAGTGGGCCACCAATCCTGAAAAATCTCCTCAGCCAATGATAACTTAGCTCAATATATTTCATTGATATCTCGCACATAGATATACCAACATAATTCACCCCCCCCCACACACAACCACACACAAGACACACAAACACATCCCGCGCACAAGCACAACACACACCAATAGCAGGTCAAACGTGCAGATCACCCGATACACTCACTCATATACTCTTCGTCGTAATCTGAAAAAAATTATGGCTACGCGCGCGTAAACACGGAAGTATGGACGAACGCTTGACAACGGGAATACAATACGCGATTCAACAGACTCGCGCGTACCATTTGTTTCAGATTATGAGGACGATTATAGCTGCAATAGATCACAGGATTTGTATGGATATTGCTCTGGGGATAAGCGCTAGCTGGCAATGCTGGACCCGATCCAAGTCGCATTACCATATGGAATTACCCGCAATCCGATATAATTCGCATTACGATAAATACGAATAGCTGCTAATTAGGCTACGATAATTACAATAAGCTAGCATCTAGATCTAAATCGCATGATTGTAATGCGAATAAGCTGACAACCCTATCTAATTCGCATACGATAATGCGAATAGGTGGCAGCCCGTTCCAATTCACATTGCGATAATGCGAATAAGCTGGCAACCCGTTGTAATTCACATTACGATAATGAGAATACTTAGCAACCCATCTAATTCGCATTACGATAATGCCAAATACTCTTCCAAAACAAAGTTTTCTGGAAGAAGAAAATTAGTATAGTATTGAGCTAGTCACCCAAACCCACACCCTCTGTATCATTCAGTGCCGACGTATTTTTTCAGGGGTGGATTCAACAAATCCAAGATTTGCCAGGGGATTTTGCCATCGAAACCGACTGAAAATGGGTGTTGGAAAACAGGGTTTTTGCATGTCTGTACCACAAAAGTATAAAGATAACCAGAGAAAAGACCAAACGCAGCCCAAAATAACTACAAATACCGGATCAGTAGTTAAAATTTTCAAATATCGGATCATTTTAGTATACGTCATCATCCAAAACCGTTGGAAGTGGAAAGCCAACTCCCCTATGTTTGTTTGTTGTGGGAGTTTTATGAGTAGGCGGCGAACGAGTCGTGCATAGATGCTGACCATCCATGGCCGTTTCTATTCTCAATTGCTCTATCGAATTTGATCATTTGATGTTTTGTCAGGCTTCAACGCCATTGCTATTTTCCCTCGGAACCCCGGTGTTCTTATGAGACCTATGACCTACCCTTTAATTTTGTATACTCATAATACAGAGGGATACAAAAAGTTTACACTTTTTCGTCTGCAAATTTCTCAAAAGTGGGTAGACATATCAAAATTGGTTGAGGCTACTTCTTCTTCGTTCTTTCAAAACCTTAATACAGTGCCAACTTCATCATTTGAAGAATAGTAGCACTTGTGGGTGTATGATGGCGACGAAAAATTCATCAGCACATTTTTGTAGGTATCTTTTGAATATCTGAACCGATTGGGCTCTGATAGGCTTGATCGCAGAATCAGGTAGGGTGTTCCAATCTCGAACAGACGGGGGGTAGTCACTCTAGAAGGACCCTCGTTACCCCACTGCCCTAGCTCGGTGGCTGGGTCACAGGGGGATGGACACAGGCGGGAACGATGGTCCTTCTAGATGGACTATGGGGGGGGGATCGGGTGCATCTTGTGGTAGTCTCTGGGGGGGACATGTGGAATATGGAAGCTTTAAGCATGGGAGTTTCGGTCCTGGTAGGTGCACGGATTTTTGGAGGTCAGGTAGTTGTTGACGTCAACAGCAACCAGGCTGTGATGGATCTGATACCAACATAGTAGTCAGCACATAGAGTTATATAGGCTTTCTGATATAAACTCTCATTGTCTAGCATGGTATCCTCCTGTCCTCCAGGTTTGGCCACGAAATTTTTGCATCATGGCTTTACACTGCTTGTTCTTCTGTAATTACTGAGGGTAAATCTATAACAGCACGCCGTTGGGACTTTCTCTACCTTTTTCGATAGAACGTCAGCAGGTGGGTCGCAAACTGGGCTGCTATATTCCAAAATAGGTCTGACAAGTGACTTGTAACTGTTCTTTCAGGTAATGATTTTGGATGTTGATATTACGATGGAGGAAGTTGAGAGCGTTATTTGCTTTAGAAGTGATGTCATCATCTTGTTCCATCTGAAGTCGCTGGTAATAGTAATTTCAAGATACTTCGCCTGATCTACATGCATGTTGGTGACAATGGATGGTATACGGCGGATAATGGTTTTGGAAGATATTTCTTCTATGAGTGATGTTAATTATCTCGCACTTATCCGGACGAAACTCCATCATCCAAGTCTTTTCCAACTGTGAAAGGGTGTCCAAGTCTTGTTAGAGGAGCTCGGCACCACCTTCACGAGTTACTGTAAGGTAGATCATGGTATCATCTGCGAAAAGCCTAGTAGTTGGTGTTATAGACCCTCAGCAATATCAGTGATGTAGAATAGGAACAAGCATGTAGCTCATGGTCCCAGCACTGATTGATCCTTGTGGCACGCCAGAGTTGACGGGGACACTATTTGAACGAGCATCATCGCAAGCCTGCCTTCTGTTGTTAAGAAAGTCCTGGATCCATCGGTTAGCCTCAACCGTCGATACCAAACCATCGCAGCTTTTCTATAAGTCTCAAATATCCAAGTTTATCAAAGGCTTTGAAAATCAAGTAAGCAGACATCGGGTTGTAAGCCATCATGCATAGGCCCCGTGTCACTGGGAAAATAGCGTAAAGTAAGGCAAACTCTTCGAAAATCGTACAAAATCACCCAAAATTGCAGAATACAGATCTCGCAACTTTGTGAAATCTTGCGGATTCGCTAATTTTACGCTATCTTCTGCATTTTCCCCAGTGACATGGGGCCTTTGCATGGTGTTCATGATGTCGTGGGCGAATTCCAAAAGCTGAGTTTCGAATGATATTTATAGCGAAAGCCATGCTGGAGACTATAGAGGATATTTTGTTGGCTTGCGTGTGTCATGATGTTACTACACAGGATATGTTCCATAATTTTGGATGCGATGCAAGTGAGGCTGATTGAGCAATAATTAACAAGATTATATTTCTGGCCTTTTTTTTTTTTAAAGATGGGAGTGACAGCAAGAGGCATTTCCTTTCTGCTAAGGACTTCCTGAGGATAGTGGTCAAAGGTTTGGCAATAATGTCACCCATGCAGTTCCTTCAGGACTCTTGGTTTGATGTTATCAGGACCTGGAGCTTTTCTAGTGTTTATCCTTCAGAAGCTTCAGTACAACAGTCTCCGTGATGGTAATACTATAGGCGGCATGGACAGTACTCTGGTAGAAGATATAGAGTTCCGCAAAAACTGTTCTCCTGCGTGAAGACTGATTGGAACTGTCGATTTATAGAGCCATAGCATTTTCTTTGGCATCAACAATCGTCTTTCTACCAACTTTCAGGGGGGACACACCATGAAGTCAGCCTTTTATGCTTTAAGACATACCACTATGCGGTGTCAAATCTGAATCCTGCGGGGTGATGATACTCTCCACATATTTCCAATAAGATCGTCTAAGGTTCCATTGAACATCTTCTTCAGCGTCTGGAAGAGTTCATCTTTCAGCTTCCCATGTTTTTGTCAGCTTTATAGTCTATGGCACTCTGTTGCCAGTCACGTATATCAAAGATTGATAACATTGAACAACGCACGTCGCCACATTTCATATGGGGTTGTAAGAAATATAGACATATTTTTCTGGTCCTAGGATTAAAAAGGTATATAGTTTGCTATATATCTGCAACCTTTTGTGTTTCGAAGAGTCGAAGAGAGGCCCAAACTGTTCAAGATCATCATGAGGTAAATATTTCTAATGATACGATTTGTTTCAAACTGGTTTCAAAATGTTTGTATGGGAATGTTACATTTACTTTATGTGATTCAGCTAAAAAGGAATTTAGCAGAAGCTAAAATAATAATCCTTAATTATACTCATAAAGTAAAATAAAATACTTAAAAATGGACATTACTCCCACAGATGAAGAAATTGAGCCAGGTTTGAGAACATCTGTGCATTCTAAAAAAATTACCCCTGGATGACCTTGAACAGCTATTGTGTTAAATGTGATTGTCCTAGATATAGCAAACTACGACTTTTTTAATCCATAGGAAAAGAGGAACATGTCTATACAATGAATCATTTACAAATTTTACTCAGCTGAAATTAACCCTTCCCTAGTCTCAAAAGGCTAAAGAATGAAAAAGTTGCTCATCAAGATTTGGAATCGCTGGGCAATATTTAAGCAATCAAGCATTTTGTGCAAGGACAGATGCAAAAAAAACGTACTATGGATACCGCTGGAATATAGACCAGTTAACATCCTACGTCACTTCTTTTGTTGCCTGCGAATCCATTCCTGCGAATCGTTATGGCCCATAGTAATAAACCCTAACAGTACAATTGCCCAGTGTGTATTCCAGTCAGGACGACCTATTTCAAGATACACATGCCCTAACATGTTTACAAACATTGTGTTAACTGGTCTAAGATGAGGTGACATGTGACGTCAACGCCGAGACTACGAAACAAAGCACTGCACGGCAGTATGCGTGAGCAAACCTGCAGCTTGTGCTTTTAAATTCGCGCTCAATCAGCGGTGCAAGGTATTGAATGCTGTAACTGTACATCGGCACAATTCTTCGCACCCTCTATATGTCAGTGACCTGGTGCTCAATTGGTTTGTAAACATTGATGTTCACATCAGTCTATAATTACTGCAGAAGGTTGGAAAACTAAAGTTCTTTTCACAAACTCTGGATTCATCAAAGGTTAATGAGAGACGAAAAGATTTCAACCCACGTCGTCCCCTGGGTTCAGTCGACTTTTGAGTGCGTGATTGAGGGAATGAGTGAATGAGTGAATGAGTGCATGGGGATGGTGAGTGAGAGAGAGATCGAGAAGGAAGAGACCGAGAACAATATTTATCAATATATTACAAAATATTACCAAACTAATCTATCAAACCTATCAATCATTTACACTCTCAATAATATTACAAAATATCGATTAACAAATTAAAATTTGCTATCGATATTTTGTAATATTTTCTTCACAACATATCTGTGAATTCATTCCAATCAATTATTGACTTTTATTGAAAGGACACGGTGTAAGCATGGTTAGAAAAGAGGGGTTGGATTAAATTACTTTTTATCCACAATGTCAATATTAAATGCTAAAGTTCAACTTATCAAAACAATGTCAAATTCAACACTTCTGTAATCCCTTTATGATCAAAAGCGTGCTAAATTGCAAGAAACCTATACTAATGCGACTATCCAGAAAATTAGTACGTAGGTGATTAGGAAGACAATGGAAGGTCAACGGGCTTCAACATACAAATACACGTCAATGATAAAAAATGAATAAAGAGGTTGGTTACCTTGACAATAGAATAAACAAAAAAATGAGGGGTTGTGTGTACCAACTTGGCGTGGGAACTGAGACAGAGTAAAGTGCGGTAGCCACAAATTACAGTGTGTGATACAAAAACATACAAAATGCTTAAAGCCTACAGCTTGCATTTTCACCTGGGAAAACGATACACTGAGGACAAAATTATACACAAGTAAATGATACACAAACGCAAGGTCCGATGAAAGAATCGATGATATAAGAATTGCTTGATGTGAATCGGATTGCTGAGATGTTCCTATACAATCTATATGTATGTAACTGAATTCCCCAAGATGTATGTTTAATAGGCGCATCAGGCGCGGATCTAGTGAGGGGGCGGAGGGGGCGCGCGCCTCCCGGTAATTCTGCAAAATTTGCAAAATCAGGCCATTGGACAAGTTTAAGCCTTTCCAGCCACCCCCCCACCCCGCTAATGACGTTTTTCAAATCCTGGGTCAGCCGGTCATTATATTTAAAAGTCTTATTTCTCAAAGGTACAATCTGATCTGTTTTTAATAAATGAAGATTATAGCCAAAAATCCTAAATTCACACATTTACCTTGAATGCTCTAAATTATAAGATGTAGTTCTTGGATTTTCATGAGCCTTTAGTTTTTCTGTGGCAACTTGTAATATTTGGATATTTTCCCTTTTCTGATGTTCAATAAATTGCTGGAAAGACAGACTTTGCCATATTTCACCACTCTCTTAAGAAGCCCGGCATATCTACCATCAAGGCTATCTGGAAGGTCCTTCTTCATGGTCCAAGCTTCGGTTCCATAAAATAGAAAGCTTTCCACGTGAGCTATGAATTGGAGATAACAGGTTGCCACATGTGGTAGAGCTAGGTACAAGTCTGTTACAGGCATTTCATGCTTGTCTTTTACGTGACGAAGTCTTTTTATCTGCAACAAATGATCCAAGATTCGCCGCCAACCTCCTTCAGTTTAGTACCTATCTTGGAAAGAATGGGCTGATGATCGATTGCTATCCTCGTTGACAGTCATATACTCAGTCTTTTTAGCCTGGCGTCAGCATTTTCCAGGCATATCAGCAAATCTTGTATATCTTGTAACTGCTCCACAGTGACCACATGCTCATGTAAATAGTCAAGATCTATGAGATGCATTCCTGTCTGATGCCTCTAGCTCTTGCTTTGATAGTAATTCCTTTGTCGTTGTTAGTGTAAAATAGGGAAAGGAATTGGATTGCCAGAGTATATAGTCTACAATAATCACAGAGGTAGGGGCTAAGGTGCCTGTCTGGAGGATACCAGCAGTTGCCAAAACTCTTATAACTCTCACGTGGGACTATCCGTACTCTGTAGCATGGATGTAGCGTGTTTAATGGTTTTATACATAACAGCAACGGCCCTGACAATCACTTTCTGGATTAGAAGAATGCAGCGTGAGCTTCCTGTTAACAATAATAAGGCCTTTGGTAAATCCACAAAAACTATGGTTCTTTTCCTCAAATAATTTTTAAGTTCTTCACTGATCCCTGTAAAGGCTGGGATCTGAGGTAGTGTAAATCTGCATTTAGGGTAGCATTCAGGTGTCGACTGAGTATAAAGGAGAAACTCTATTGAGCAGAATTGAGTTGTACAGGCAAGTGGAGACAGTGTAATTCCCCTGTATAGTTCTGTGGTTGCTGGCGATCACCTTCAAGTTTCTTTGGCAGAGGTATGGTAGATGCCCTTGACAAATTACGTTCATGGTTGTTATTGTTCCTTATTTTCCCCGCCATACGTTTGTCATTGAATAATTTCTCACATTGTTATGAGGTAATGCCGGTTTCAAAGTGTCCAGGGCGTCTAAGCACCCACTAAGCGGTAAGTGCCACAATCATGACAATCCTAAAGGTCGTCAAAAATGAAGTTAATAGATCTATTGATGTCTTAGGCAATACGTGGCAGTTTTTCCCTTTAATGTCCTCAATGACATCAAAACAGTTAAGATTATACTTGAATACTGAAACTGTTAAGTGTCATTTCTATCATTTATTAGCAGGTTCTCAATCACTTCAACATGCAATTCCACTCCAGATGTCACGGGAAGAACATTGCGCTCTCTGAAGGGGCCACAGTCGCCACTCGGACAGGAAGCTTCAATTATGGCATCGTCTTTGGAGACAAGCCAGTGACATCTCTACAAAAAATCACGGTCGAATTGAAAACTTCAGCAAAGGGTTGGTCCGGAGGCCTTCGCTATGGTTTCACCAACCACAACCCAGATGACGTCAATCCAAGTACACTGCCACAGTATGCAATACCTGACCTGACGAAGCAACCAGGCAACTGGGCAAGAGCTATGTCAGAAAACCAAGCCAAAGAAGGAAATAAATTGTCTTTCTGCTTTACCAAGCAGAACACAGTGTCGGCCTTCATCAACGACGAACATTATGAAACAAGTGAGCTGAAGAATTCCCTGGATATCAGTAAACCAGTGTGGCCTTTGTGTGATGTTTATGGGTGCACGCGGTGTATCAAGCTTGAAACAGGTGAGGCTGTGACGATGAAATCATGGGATGAATGATAGTCATGTTTAAGTTAAATTTAGGATAAAATGTAGTATTACACCTTCATTAAACACGTTAAATGAGGCCTGTTGATTGTTGATTGTCACAACGAAAAAAAAAGCCAACACAAATAATAATGTTTTTTATTTCTCATTTCAGGCCGAGTAGTGATACCTGCTGACCAAGGGTAAGGCAAATGTGATTCGATCATTATCGAATTACAGTCTGATTTTTTAATTCGTGTTAGCTTACGCATATTGTCGAGGGTATGGTTTCAATTAGAGGGGATGTGTAGGTACCGTGGAGTAGATAAGTAAATGTAAATGTCCTGTTGCTGTAGATAAAAGCTATAAAATTTGGTAAAATTAATTTCAACTAAATTTAAATTTCATGATCCCCTTTTGAGTTAAATCAGTAAATGTAATATTTGATGATCATCATAGTTGTCCTAACTATGTACAGAAGGTGCAAGAGTTCATTAGATTAAGACTGACTCCGACATATTTTAATACTTTGGCCACTAAATCCATACAAGACATAGACCCACTTGGTGTTAACACACCAATGTGAACTCGCGCACGGGCTTGATGTACAATAAACCCGAATGGAACTGTCTACCTGAAACCCTCGTCAATATCACTACAACTGAAGCATTTAAAGAAGAAACAACCAAGTATCTAACAAAACCAACCCTCCAGCATCTAACTAACGTCTAGCGCACTCACTAACCTCTGCGTTTGACCTCTACTGTCGAGGAGCTGCAGAGTACATCTGTCAAAGTCAAAGTGATGTTTGGTTCGTTTTGATGAGTTGCTATATTGAAAGAGCCTTGGCCACCATCGTCTGAGCCCATAGACAATGTTGAGGTATAGCGCCACCAGCCTGGCCACCAAGCCTTGTTCAAATCAACATGTATTAAGTTATTAATATGCTATCGTTATAAAAAAAAAAAAGGAGTAACATTGAAATCCTATTCATAATTATTGGTCAAATCAGCGATTGTTATTATTTATATTTCGAGCAGTATGCCACAAATGTATGTATCTGAAGAAAACATCTCAAATATGTTATTATCTCAGCCTCGGTCGCAACATTGGAAAATCGCAGGTGTCTCTCTGGAAATAATCTCTGGCACGAGCAATAATTCAATCTTGATACCGGTGTTAGAAGTAATTATGGTCCGGCGTACTCATAGTCCGGGAACAATGGTGAACAATAGGGCAATCGATTCAGTTGACTCTTCACGCAACATTAGTTTCACGCTTTTTGCGTTATCGTCTATGGAGCCCCGGACTGTGGCTCCTGCCCGACTATATCTGCTTTCACAGCGGTATCACTTTCGTCTGAGAAGCTGGGACGATCAATAAATCATGCTCTCGTAGCATCAATCACGATGTGCATTCTTTTAGTGAGTTCTCTAATGTCACTGTTGATGAGGTCAGTGAAGTAGTCAGGAGATGCTAAATAATAAGTCAAATATATGACCCCATACCGACCTGGTAATAAAAGAGTAATTGATGTTTTTCTACCAACCCTCACTCGTATTACAATTCTTCTCTGCAGTAGGGCCTACTGCATTTTCCTTCCTCCCCAAATCTCTTGGTAAGGTTGTAATAAACCGATCCTGAAGAAAACATCTTTGGATCGCAATGACTTAAAGAACTACAGACCAGTAACAAAATATTGTTTGGGTTCAAAGGTATGGAAAAGATTTTATCAAAATGCAACTAGTAATAATATCAAAATAAACATGGGTGAAACTTACAAATAGCCTAAAGTCCAACTGGCAGTATGAAAACGCCTTCCTTAAGTTAAGAAACGATGTATGAATGCTGTGACGACGAGAAGTGGTTTTCATTGTGCTTCTTAATATGTCTGCCAGCATTCGATACTCGATCATGATATCTTACTTGAGCGTTTGAATAGTGAGATTGGTGTCTCGGGTATAGTGTTAAACTTTAGAGTATTTAGTTCTCGTTGTAAGTTGTGTCTGTATTGATAATGCCTTTTCAAAACTTTCTAACCTTGCTTACGGTGTTCCACAAGGTTCAGTCATAGGACCGATCAAATTTGTGATACACACAGCCAATGGTAGAATAATTCGTAGTCATAACATCAGTTGTCATTTTTATGCTGATGATAGTCAGCTTTATGTTTCCTTCCACCCAAGGTGCCAGTGAAGCCGGAGAGAGCTTTACAAGAATTAGAGTTGTGCATCTCTGACATTAGAAAGTGGATGAGTCATAATAAACTAAACTGAATAATGAGAAAACAGAATTTTTTGTAGCAGGAACATACCAAAGCCTAAGGAAGCTAAAAATTACAGTGAAAGTGTGATGTAGTATCGAACCATCATCTAACATCTGGAACTTGGGGATAATTTTTGACTCTCATCTCTCAATGGCTAAACAAATAAACAGTATCATATCTGCTGGTAACTTTCAACTACGCAATATCCGCCGTATATGTCGGTACTTGGATCAAGACACACGTCACCTGGTCGTTCGTACACTACTCCTCTCTCGCGTTGACTATGGAAATGCTCTGCTATATGGTGCCAACACACACGATCTTGACAGACTCCAGTCTCTTCAAATCGTGCTGCTAAACTGATTTCTCGGCTCCAGATCGATAGTCCATTGACCTTTAATGAAACAAACTTCATGCCTATCCATTAAAAAACGCATTAACTTCAAGATATGCCTCCACGTGTACAAATGCTTAAAAAACTTGGTCTCAGTACCTCACTGAACTTACTCTATCAAAAACATTCTCCATCTGCCCCTGTACGAGATTGCGACTGATGAGACTAGTCTTGAGGACCAAGTCAAAAAATGTAGTGGTGAAAAGGCTTTGCAGTTGCAGCCCCATGTTAGGAATGCATTACCACAACATAATAAGAAATGCAAGCGAAGTACACTGAAATTTGTTTTGTTTGCGCTTTATAAGAAATGGATGTATGATGTAGTATGTATGTTGTATGTCTGTATGTAGTATGTATGTATGTATGTAGGGATGTATGTGGTATGTATGTATGTATGTATGTATGAATGTATGTACGCTCGTATGTATGTATGTATGTATGGATGTATGTATGTATTGTAGGTATGTATTGAGTACAGTATGTATGTTAAGACATGCCACACAACAAGGTTTCGACTTTCGACGTCGTATGGTGTACATCAAAGAACGGAATAAATTTTATGACTGCAATGGATCTGTTAGTGGGCCATGTTGGCCTCCATCCACACAAAATTCGTATTGCTTTTGTAGGAAAAACATACCGCTCATACACCTTCAGCATGAATAGAATCACTAAACGTGTAGTCCAGTATATTTTATTTGACTAAAACAAATTGCACAAGAAACAATTTTGGTGCGTAATAAAATGGAAATTGTCCAAAAATAAAATATTTTTTAAATCCTTGATCAATGTGGTTATACTTTTCGATGTGTTTGACCCTATAAACCTTCCCCCTTAAAAAAACACATTCCACTCCCTTGATTTGGTCAACTTTTGATATGTGTTCTTAAAGTTTTTTAATACAATTCTGGAGAAAATAATTATTTTGCAATTGGGTTAAGGCATAATTTATCCTAATTGGACTGGCCTATTTAATGAACTGACACGAATAAAAAATCACACTATACTATATTGTGTAATACTTATGCATGATCTGTGGGGTTCAGGATTATCAACCTCCTCGTGGTGAGCCCCGGAAACTGATTTCGATCAGGCGAATGATAATCAATCTGAGGCTACGCTAACATTCCAGGACACAACCTGATGTCAGTCTGGAACACGTGCCCTTATCAGGGCAGGCATCATCGGATGTCAAGTCAGATGGCATGTCTGTGATTCAGCTGTATGTGTAAGGACTCACTAGGGCAAAGATCAACATCATTGAGCATCTTAACGTATAATGTCACCGCTATTCTCCTCCAAAAGACACACGCAACTGACAGCTCCACCCTGAAGATTTGCGGCTATACTCAAGCTGCACACCCCGAGAGCGCTACCCATGGGATTGCCACCTTTGTCAGAAATACAGCTCAATGAAAACATAATGCAACCTCACCTGCAGATTCCACCCTGGAATGGGCAACGAACCCAAATTGTAGATGTCCACGTCATCAATGTCTACAATCCACCTAACTCCCGGCTTCAAGCAGACTCTCTACCTACCTATGGTGCACCTTGCATCTACGCTGGTGACTTCAACAGACATAGCATTACCCGGGGCTACAGGAATACCATCACTTTCGGATCCACCCTAGAGGACTGGGCTTCCAAATCTGGCGTACAACTTTTGTACAACCCCAAGCAACCAGACAGTTTCTACTGTGGAAGGTGGAACACAACCTCAAATCCTGACCTTGCATTTGTAAATATGGATGCCATTTCTGTTCACCGTACTGTTCTCGTTCGCTTTCCGAAGTCTCAACATAGACCATTACTGATCGCTCAGGACAGCCTTGCTAAGTCTGTACCAACAAAGCCAGTAAAAAGGTGGAACATTCGCAAGGCAGACTGGGACCATTTTGAGAAAATGCGCGATTCAGAAGTGTCCAACCTTCCGACACCAACTTGGACAATTCTTACACAGCACTATGTAAACGCTTTATTAAGATAGAAAAGAAGACCATCCCACGTGGCTGTCGTCGCAGTTATATCCCATCCTGGGATGAGGAGTGTGATGCTCTTTACAATGAATTCTTCAATTCTGAACCCGGGGAAGAAGCGACATCAAAGGCTTCAGATCTGCCTGGACAGGAAACGTCGTGAGCGCTGGGAAGAGACGGTCCAGGGAATTGATTTCACTCATTCCAACAGGAAAGCCTGGAAAACCATAAACCGCCTCACTGGCAGAGCTTCCAAACCGTCGAAATGTCCAGTGTCTGCCAACTCAATTGCTGAGCAACTCATCGCAAAGGGTCGTTTCAAGGATATTGATCGCTCTGTTAAAAAAGAGATCACCAAACTTCGTCGAGCCCCTGGCGTGGACGGGTCACTTTCAACACCCTTCTCACTAGATAAGCCTAATGACAACCCCAAGAACTACCGCCCAATATCACTACTGTGTGTTTCCTTCAAACTCCTCTAGAGGCTGAATCCCACTTGCCTGACGAACAAGCCGGATTTCGCCGTGGCCGAAGTACTTTCCATCAGATTGTAAACTCACAAATGATATAGAGGAGAGCTTTGAAAAGCGCCGTAAGGCAGGGATCATCTTGGTGGACTTACTGCAGCATATGACAGCGTGTGGCACCAGGGCGTGACACTCACGCTTCTTAGGAACATCCCGGATCGTCACCTTGTACAATTCATAATGTAACAAGCTTTCAAACCGTAGCTCTGTTCTTAAGACCAGTGATGGGCAGAGCAGTCGACTGCGTCGTCTGAGGAACGGAGTCCCACAAGGCACCAGGATCAGTATTGGCTCCCATGCTGTTCAACTTGTATATCAGCGACTTACCTCAAACAACATCTAGACAATATGGCTACGCCGACGATATTGTCCTTCTTAACTCGGACAGAAGCTGGACTGAAGTAGAAAGTACACTTACTGCAGATATGGCCTACTTGCAGCATATCTCAAGACCTGGAGACTCAAGCTGAGTGAAGCCAAGACCACCGCTACTGCCTTTCTTAACGCCAAAGAGGCTCATCGCCAGCTTCAAATCAACCTCTGCCATACAATCCTACACCAACTTATCTGGGAGTGAAGCTTTATCGGCAGCATCTCGAGTCAGTATGTGCAAAGGTATCTTCGAGCCGCCTTGCTGGATCCTCATGTGGGTGCTAGTCCATCCACTCTACGCACCACCGCCCTGGCTCTGGTCTACAGCGCTGCTGAATATGCCGCCCCAGCATGGCGCAATAGCTCTCACACAAAAAAAGCTGGACACAGTACTCAACGAGACCATGAGAACCATTACTGGCTGTCTTCGTCCCACTCCATCTGAGTTTCTACCAGTGCTTTCAGGCATTGTACCTGCAGTGCTTCGGAGAGAACATCACACACATAAACCGGTGAACAAGGCTCTGTTGGACAACAAGCACCTGCTGCATAATACTGTCAAAGAACCACACCAGCTCGGCAGACAGAGACTGCGCTCTCGTCGACCGTTCTGTAGACACGCTGCTAAACTCTCCAGCTCCCCATTCAACATCTTACAGACATAGAACACTGCCTGGCTAGATAACCCAAGACCAGACCAATTCACTATGACACCTATGACAGAACTCCCACCTGGTAGCAATCTTCCACGTAAGCAATGGATCACCTGGAACAGGATTCGCACAGGAGTCGGTCGTTTTAACAGCAATATGCACCGATGGGGCTGCGACCATCTCCAGCCTGCCAATGTGGCTCTCCATCACAGGACACATCACTGAAAGTGAAAGACAACCAATGGATAAAAATATTAACAGAATGGACACCAACAGGTTAGCGTAATAACGATATTAAAACAAAAACTAAATGGGGATAGAAATTGATGCATTTGCAAGCGGCATTACATAGCCATGGTCTAGAATTGAACAAGAAAGACTGAAAATAGTACAGGAATTGGGGAGGTATTCGCTCTATATTGGGCTAATAAGGGTCGCGGAGAGGCGACAGGAGGAGGAATTTTTTTATGATATTACACAATATACAAAGTACTGCCTATTTAATTTTTAGAAACATTTCTTTTGCTTGCTTTACAGACATGAAAACAAGTTTGAAATATAAAGAAACAAGTAGGTGGAGCAATTCAGCATCTGAAAACGTGCACCGATTTCACTGGAAAGGGAGTGACTGAAGCACTTCGTGTTATAACAAACGCATGTGAATATGGAGCAAATCCGCGTAGTGATCAGCGTGCTCTGGGACTGTATTTGGTTGGCGAAGGCTACGGTGAGCTTTTTGCTAGAATGTGGAAAGGGTTAAATAATTCCTTGGAAAAGAAGAAGTGGGACCAGGCTGGACTTTTTAACCTACAACTTTTGCTGGATGCTTCAACCCATTTCACAGATAACTGCCCTGTAGAACTTGGTGCAGAGTTAGGAAGGAACGGTAGTATTCTTCTGTTACTTCAAGGCTTAGAAAAGCTCAAGATATATTCGATCAACCTGCCAAATTTAGCATCGTACAAAGTGTAATATTTGATATATTTGCCATTCTTCACAATTCAATACACCAGTGCCGCGCTAACCGTGAAATTTACCGGAAAGCACGCGCAGTCGATCTTCTCAAAGAATACATGAAATCTGAAAACCCTTCAATAAGACTATTTTCCCTCCTCACCTTAGTTTATATTGTAAATGAATCAGAGAGTGAAATCCTCGCAACATCGGGAGGAGGAGTGGCCACTCTCGTCCAGCTGCTGCAGAAAGCTGTCAATGAAGAGAATCATAAAGCCGCTTTCAAGTCCATCTTGTCGTTTTCCGCTTTGGAGTTATTAAATTGTCTAAATCGCCTAGCAATAAATGACGGCAACAAGCTTGAGATTGAGAGGGAAGGTGGAATTCCTGCAATTACCCGTATGCTGGAGGATGATTTCTCAGAGGAAGAACAGAAGGTGGCTGCTGAAATGCTGTGGAACCTGGCGTTTGTGGAATCAGTCAGGCAGTCTCGTCCAGTGCAAAACGCAGATCAATGTAAGTACAATTTTAGGATTTGCTACTATACTTTATGGCTTTATATTTAACCAAAGAGGAATTTAAAATCAAATTGGATTCTTGAATTTCAGCAATTTTACCAGACCAGTGAAGGTACTGGAAATTTAATTGTACCAATAGGAAAAAAGAATCGGAGAATAAATTTGTACCCGGTGCAAGGGTCTAAAATTAGTGTTTTTCTGTAAAACGAATTCACAGATGATGGGGAACAATGCAATTGGATCTTTGGGGAAAATCATGTATTAAAGAAGTTTTTGTGCAAACTGAAGTTTTTTCGTTTTGTAACGTATGATGAATTATATTTTCCGATCGGGCCATAAACCCGAACAGCTCCCGAACTGTCAGTGTCTTTAAACAGGGTCGGATCCAGGATTTGAAAAACGTCAAAATTACCGGGGGCTGAAAGGCTAAACTTGTCCAAAATGGGCTGATTTTGCAAGATTTTGCAGAATTACCGGGAGGCGCGCGCCCCCTCCGCCCCCTCCCTAGATCCGCGCCTGTTAAAGGTCCGCAATAACAAATCCATGGGATCTTATCCAGAAAATTAGTCTCCTTTCCGGGGCAGTACTGAAGATAGCGACTTCTTCTGGTTTAGGTAACCTTAATCGGCTACAACAAAATGTGTCTAGCTGTTAAGTACTTTTCATCGCCTTCGTTCTTCGGAATCTTTGCTTGTTAGATTATAATTCTGCTTTATGAATACAAGGAAAGTTTATAACTTAGATGATTTTATATCATTTAGTGGAGTGGTCTTAAAGTGATGAGTTTTGTTTCTTACTTGATGATTTATCATAAAAATACAGAATTTGCTTATGCAATTAAATCTATTATCGTCACTGGAATTACCTGAAAAAAAGGTAAAAAATAAACTTTGCAGTGGCAGCTAAATACTCCTAGTCCGCCCCTGACTCCAGCAGCTCAAGAAGGCAATGTACTACAGCTCTCAATGTTTTGCAGTATAATGGCAGTCCGGGATGTAAAATCTCCACAAATCAGTCTGTCGCAAATGTCCACTCGTAGGGCCACAAAATGGAATACTTTTGATTATCATATCATTGACTCAGTTAAAGAGGACAACAACTCACTAAATAGCTTGTGGTAACAAAAATTATTATCACGGTAGTAATACTGCTTATACTTTGTCTTGCCTGAAGTATGAAGTGATGACGCTCGCGTATGCACAGTGCCGCCTTTCAGTTGCAGTGCGCTTGTGCTTTGCCTACGCGCGCGATAAAAATCGGTACAATGTATACGCCAGCGTCGCTACTTCGTACTTCAAGCTGGACAGAGTATAGATCTATATACCAACTCTGCAGATCAAACTACTGGCAAAAAGTCTCTCTTGTAAGGTCAGGTATTTACACTCCACAGCTAGTTACCCATTTCCAATTGGAAAGTACGGACGCTGATGACATCATACTTTTGTGCAATTCATTGTGCAATTCATTGCGCACCATAACCTACAATCCTCGAAAAAATTGAACATTTTTCTCTCTATACATGTAAAATGTTCTCCCGCACCCCACTCAATGTTGGGAAACGTTAATGTCTTCTTCAGTTCGCCAAATGGCATCAACATGGATCCGGGGGAGGGGTGGGGGGGGGGGGCAGGGGCGCCTGAGTCTGCTTCATTTGACATCCACAAATTAAATCAAAAGCAACCACATTCGTAGGTCATTTACAATTCAAGCACGGATTGGGACTTCGGTAAATGCAGCGTTCAAAGAACTTTTTTCGATGATGTAGGGAATTCTATTTCTTTCACGTAGTAAAAATATTTAGGTACTTCGAGTGCTAGAATTCTTCTGAAGTTATATACGTACTGAAATACAATAATATTTTAAACTCAACATCTGGATACTATTATTATTATCATACCTTCAGCCTTAGAAAAATTGCTTCAATCATCGAATAAGGGTCTTCATGATACCTGCGCGTATGCTATTTGGCAGATCAGAGGAACCAATCGCGACAACTTACCAACAATAAAAGATCTACCCGAGGAACCTCCATCGTATCAAGAAGCCATTAAAGAATCATTTCAAACAAGGTCAGTTGCCCAGATCATGATAAGCTATCAATGGGACTCCAAACAAAAAGCAACGAAGATCAGAGATGAGTTGATCAACAGTGGCTACAAAGTGTGGATGGATATAACTCATATGAGTAAGTACACAGCTATTTTAGACAACAATAAGAGAACAATAACAAGAAAATCAAAGACAATTCAGTGATGTACAAGGTGGTTAAAAAGAAATCACACTTTCGACAGTATTTCCAAACTATTAACATTTTTTGGAAGTTGGTCAAAATATGGTATGCAAGAAAATGGGATATTGACATTGTTAAATTTTGTAGAATGTAATTTACTAAATGCTTTTATTTGATCAAAATCGGACATGCGGTTCCGGTGATTATCTATATATCTAGGCTAGAGTTCATCCATTGTTGAATTTAGCCATCTATTTTCCACTCTTATCTGTTCCTTGTTCTCCTTGTCCATGTTACTCCTGGGTATGAAGCTATGTCCTTCCTCAACCTTTTCTTCTGTCTGCCTCTTCTCCTTTTACCTGTTCTTGGTTGCCAATTCATCAAGCTTTTTGTCGATCAGCTATTACTTCCCGTTCCCATCGTTGCAACATATAAGCTCATATACTTTGCCCATCTCCACTTAGCAGGTTTTATCTGCTGAATGATGTCCCTTACTCCAGTTCTTTGGCGAATATCTTAACACCCGATTCTGTCCCGGATTGAAATATGAATATGTAGCACCGGGATGTAGCATCTGTCTTTCCATAGAGCTTCGTGCTTTCCTGAGTTTATGATCAATAACTCTTGTGGTATTCCATGTTTCTGCACCATAGATCAATGTATGCTCTGATCATACACCTCTCTTCTTAAAGACATTGGAATATTTTTGTCGCACAAAATTTCCTTATATCTGTCAAAACATCTGCATCCCGCCCTGGTCCTATTCTATACCTCTTTTGTATTGTCTTCCAAGGTTACTGTTTGGCCCTCATTATGTTACTCCTGGACTTTCTCAATTTCTTGTTCTTCTATCTTTATTATGTCTTTTGTTTTGTAATTTACCATGTATTTTGTTTTGCCCTTATGCATCTTAAGACCGATTGTTTTGCTTTCCTTGTTTAGGTCTTGTAGTTGTGTTCTCAGATCTTTAACAGTTGGTATTATCAATGCGACATCATCAGCAAAACGCAGTTTGTCTCCATCGATCCTCTTTCATATTGAGGAATTTTCCTGAGACCAGAGCATGCTATACCTGAACTGCCACTAGTCTATCATGCACCAAATTACGTCCACTATAATCTTTGAGAATTGTCGAATTGGGGTACAGAGGTCAAAATGAAAATGTACACCAATACGTTTGTCAAGTTAATATTGATATGAATCTATCGGCACATATACAATGAAATATCCCTAAATAAGACGTATCAGATGGGTTTCATGGTCATTGGAGTATTACTTGCTAAGATTAAGCAGTATAAGCTAGCAGGCAATTCAAAGGTGGATTTCGAGATTCTACACCTTCTGTTTTATTCATTGTTACTAGATAGCCTTGAGAAAAGCTTGTTCACTAAATGATTGATTCTGTGTTATGAGCAATTATTTGTTTTCCACAATCCCACAGGCCACTGTGCTGTAATTTCTGTCCGTTTACGGACAGAAAATACAGATACGACCGATTTATTTAGGGATATTTCATTATAAATGTGCCGATAGATTCAAGGAAATAAATTCCTTTAAATAATCCATGGATTGTCCAACCTGTGGCCAATACTTTTACGGCTATAAGGCAAAGACGGTTCAAGGTCATCCTAGGACCAATTTTGGAGAGTGCTCAAATTTCATCGAAACTGGTGATAAGCTATTCATCTGATGGTCATATTAACCTAAACAATTTAATTTTCATTCGACTCTCTCGCAATATCGCTGCTTATCCCTTTAATCCATTGATAGTGAAGAAGACCAACCCTATTTCTGTGTATACGTGCATATCACTGTTACTCCTAAAATGACAATAGAAAGTAAGAATACCATTGGTAGAAAGTGCCAAAAGAGGAATATGCTTTTTTTTTCATTTCTACAACTTGGACGTCAAGCCAAGGACTCCACAGCATACAACAACCATCAGGCTGACGTCGGGTGTGGATCACCCGAAAGTACTTCTGACTGCGGTACGTACAACTTGAGTAGCGTAGAAGTTCATTTCAAGAACTTTATAAGAATACATTGGTTACAAATCATATATTTTATCACTGGTATTAAATAAGCTCCCCTCTTTTGCATATCCTCTTTTTGCACTATTACCATTTGGTGCTTTTGATATGTATCTATGATGTTTGTTGACTCAAAAATTTGTTTTAATTTGGTTCGCTAATGGTTGTTTTTTCTGCACCGGTAATAAAAAAAGCTAATTCGTCAGAAAGCCTGGAGCTGCGATGTCGATAAATTCAAGGTTATTGAATATGGTATAGAAGTTAGCAGAGCAAGAATTTCCTTAATTGTATTGATCGTGGTTTTGTTTTTGTTTTGGTTGTTTTTGGTCATAGACTGGGGCTATGGCTATTTCATCTGTGGCAGCCGATAGAAATTTTGCCTTGATATAGTGAAATAATAAAACCATGGATAAAAATAGACAAACATAACTCCATAACCTTAGGGCATCATAAAACCGTTTTTTCTTGGAAGATATCATGCAAGAAGTTTCTCGAATGCAGTCACATGAAGTATTTTTTTAACTTTCAACTTTTGAGCGGAAACGTTTAACATTACGTACTCTAAGCAGTGATTGCATACTGTTCGGGGTTTTAATCAGGAGTTTTCCATTTTGTGGCCAAACATGTTTTGCATAAGAAAAATGGTCCAATGTTTGAGACTCACGAATGAGACGATTCACAGTTGGAAAATGCATGAAACATCCATGGGACGATTAGTATAGAAGTAAATTGTATATCATGACTCTTCTTCATGCCTTTTCTATAGGAGGTGACATCCTGGCTGCGATAGCTGAAGCTATAGAGAAGTCCGCCATTGTTTTGATTTGTATGTCTGAAAAGTAACAAAAGACAGTCAAAGTTGGCGATCAGGTGGGTGAATGATTGGTACATCATTGAAATCTTCAAATTATATATCTTGAATTATCCAATAGGGAAAATGTATTAGGTCGTGTTATTACCTTCAAACGTCTCTTTAAACGAACGATATAATAGGTACTTTGTTTCAAGTAAGACATACTAAAAATCGTCAAGTGTAAGCTGTGACAAGTCATTTCAAGATTAATTCGAATTTCCACAGAGGCAGAGTCTGCTACAATTGAAGAAGAAGGTGATTTCAATTAACATAGAGAAGATGGCTAATGAACATGATGTGGTTGGGACTTCGCAGGGCACGAAACTCTATTACAGGTTCTATTCCGATGAGCTGATAAAAACGGAGATGACGTCCCTCTTGACTGCATTAGAGACTGGTTCCTTTGGGCACAGATTCAGTAGAAGGTAAGCTGAAAAAGTTTGCAACTCCTGAAAAGAAACCGGTCTCTCTACACCCTTGAAAGTGATTTCAAGTGGAATTTCCTTATGGGGCGAATGTAATTGACTGATAGTCAGGAGGAATTGTGAGCACAGGGTGGAATGGAGTACAGACTTTTTTCTATTGATCGATTTTGGCAATGATGACTAACTAATAATTTCTGGAGGGTTGCAAAATTTCCGTGGCAGTGCAATTTCTAGAAATCCAATATGGCCTCCTATCACTCTCAAATTCATTCAAATGACCAAATTTATGCAATAGATCCAGGGTTTAAAGCACGGGGAATCCTTTGGACCGGATATTGACGTGATTGATCACGACATTACCATCAAATCCATATGGCCACCCTACACCCAATATGGCCCTGAAATCATTCATTGGACCCAACTCCATCAGTAGCTTGTAAGAGAGGCATAATTTTGCCTCTCTATACCCAGTAGAACTCATATCTGACATTCAAGTGTGTTAACAAGCTTATACCAATCAAGATTGCAGCTAATATGACTGCCTTTTTAAGATCTGTAAAACTACAAATTGTCATATACTCATAATATATTGGCCGTCCATTTTGATTTTAAGCATGTTGTCAAAACGAAATATACCAATACGGTTATTAATGCGTTCCAAAGACTACCTCCTCCTACTTTAATTTAAACTCTATACTCATTTTTGGGGGTTTAACTAAATACAATACAGGATGTATCGTAATTAATGGTAAAGAAGGTAAAAAGGGCAGCGATATTGGCCCACCATCTTATAACATTTTGTGCATGTTAAGAAACAAATTCCAGATATGAATGTCAAATGGTCAACTACCTATCCCTATCAATTAATTTACAACACCGTATATAATAATGAGTTGTGTTAAATTACATGTACAGCCTGTCGAAAAAATGGTACTGAACAAAAAATTGGTTAAATATTCAATTTCAAAATAAAGTCACGCTTACTTGGTAGATATTAAAGAACAAAACCAAAAAACAACAAAATAATTTTTTTCATCTTTTTACTTTTGGTCCAAGCAGAGATATAATCAATTTAGTGTGATATACCAAAATCGATTTTGTTCCACTTTTATGCATGGCAAGTTTCTTCGCCCAGTTATGCCATGGCTTGTTTGGAACTCACAAAAAGATTGCAACTTAAAAAAAAAATCGTCTGGATGTAACGTAAACCAAAAGAAGTTTATTTTATCGACACAGACTTAATAGTCAACATAATCGGTTCAATAATATCTCTTTTCATAAATATAAGCATACCATTATTATTGCACGGCAATAAATGGAACGTTGATTTATTACAAAATTGGTATCTTTAAAACATGCCAGAAGATGTATTGCAAGCAAAATAAACACTCAAATCTACAGAATGTTTTAAAAATTTCCACTATCTTTTGTGCATTTTACTAATTTGGAATTTTTGAAAATTTGAATTGGAAGCAAAGTATCAAAGTGTTGGTAGGATTTTGCGTTTCATATCTTCAAGACGCAAGAAAAAATCCTCTCCTCCAGGTTGCTGTCGCCCCTGTAAAGCCTCGGGTTCTCTCTAAGTTCGAACAAACACATATGTCGAAATGTTTTTTTCACTTTATCGTAAAGCCAGAACTCACTGACATCCTTCACCATTACGGTAGCTGTTTTCGTATCTTTAGAAGTTTTCTTTATGATTTAATCCCTTTTAAAGATTTTCATATCGGTTCCAGTGGTGGAATACTTAATGTTTACAAATTCGTTCCCGTTATTCACTCAAACCAGAAAGTGGCACAAACTCATTTTTGTGTTCCGCATACAAACGTAGTTATCTCTCGATTTGAAACAAGCAATGAGATGAAACAACAAAATCCTGGAAAGCCTGGTCTTTTCCCTTTAATGTATGTACAAAACAACTTATCTTATGTTGAGATATAATATTGAAAAAAATCGTTTTTTGATTGTACCATTTGTTGAGACAGGCTGTAACTTTTACTATTTGTAAGGTTTAGGCGGAGGTTCTGTATTGGCTGCCACTCTTGATTTTGAATGTCCATTAAGAGAAATGCAAGTTTAAGGGTTTCTAGTGATCAAATTACATGTATCTCCTAAGTGTAAAGCATAAAGCTGCAATAGACCTGGAATCAAGCCTCAAACTGCAATGTGCAGAACACTTGACGCGTCCTGATGCGTTGGAAATGCATTCCTAGAGGTGTTAAAGTACAACACTTGCAGAGTGGTGAACAATTGTAACAGATTTTTGAACACCTGCAGAACACTTTTTAGTGTTTTCGTATGTATTCAATGTCGCGTAATAGTGTATAATAATGGAGGAGTTAAGATCTTTTTAATGATTCTGGGGAGAGGAATATTTTTGACTTTTTGGAGCAGCCATATTGTAGTTTTTGTGGCACTTTAATGATAAAATTACATTACCAACACTTTCTTCTCGTGCTTAAAACAAACCGGAGTAACCGAGAGAGATTTGGCCTCTATTGAAATACTAAGGTGTTTGCCGAGCTTTTGCGGCGTCAGAGAACTTAGACTCAGCTTTTCGCATGCGGTATTTCAAATTTTAACCTTGCGACTTGCTTGAATCTGCGTAAGTCGCTCACGCAGATTTCGCGGAGAAACTCGTTTTGTTCAGCGCGTACAATGAATTGTTGTGAAAGCGCAAAAGACAGACTTGACCAGCCATTCCTTTACGCCATAACAAATAAAATGGTTTTGTTGCACGGAAAAGATGCTTTTACGTAAAAGAAAAATCGCTAATGTAGACTGAACAGTCCTCTAGCTTAACTTCAAACCAAACGACGAGACCCGGCATCCATCATAGCATTTCGTTGAGCCCGATGCATCGTAAAATCTCATAGATTTCCTATAAATAATTAGAACATTGGGAAGGATATGAAATATGTCACAAAACACTCATAGAGAAAATGGTCAACTAGACCTCTTTTTTTGTCCCCATATTTTCACCCTAAGCCCTGCTAAGGTTCTATAACCTTAAGTTCTACGAAACAATTCCCATGTTTTTTTGTATTTGGTTACGTATATTTTGAAAAGTTAAGAGCAACGTGAAAGGCAAGATAACGTTCGTTTCTTAACCCGGGGGTTCTAAAATATGTCCGTGGCCCAAAAATAATCCATTTTCTGTCTGTCTACCATACCCCGCTGAAGGTGCTTTAGTAACATACCTTTAAAGGTCTCAAGAGTTATAAGATTCTACAAGACCATTTTCCTTGGCCACATACAGACCTTTTTGGTTTACAAAGAACCCCACAAAGTTTGGTTCTTCATTAGGGGCATAGACCTGGGAAGGGTGGCACAACGATAATGTTAGGTGTGCAGTGGGGAAGCCCCAGGCCCATTTTGTGCTTTTTCGGGACTGTTTTCCGCCAGTTTTTATAGTAGACCCTCCCCGCCCTATGGAATATTCCCCCCTTTTTTAACGCCGTGTGCATAAATTTTACCCAAATTTTAAATCGTTAACTGAAAATGAAGGAAACCGTTGACCCTTTGTTCTAATGTTTACTCAAGTAGGTCAAATTGTACGCTTGCTAGACGCTTACACCAATTCTCAGTTCCTCAAGCCTTCAGCCCCTGTGGCGGCATATCTCACCAAATTTAAAGTTTTCCAGGATATTATTGACGAATACCAACCATACGCGATACCAAAACATAAATAAATAAAGTTGGGAGTAATAATGCATACGATAAAATTTAGTAATTCCATATACATTGCCCCAACTAGGACAAAAGTTATACGACAAAATGAAAACTGTAGACAACATGAAAATGTGCCCTCCTGCAGGCAGTTCAAGCGAGCGCACGTTTTGGTCCCCCGCCAACTTTAATGTTGGCAAAGGGGGACTATAATAGACATGCCCTGCGTCCCGTGGTGTGTGTGCGTGTGTCATGTGTGTGCGTCCCAACGCAATATCTTCTGGATCTAAGCAAGTTTGGATGTCCATCTTCGCATCAGGATCATCTCCAGTAGGCGTTGGCTGGGATGTAAAATGGGGCATGTTACACTAGGTCAAAGGTCAAATATGGTCAAAAATAGGGTCCAAATTTGGCGTCAAAAGGAATATTGGGATAAGCCTTGGAAACCGATATCTTTGATCTAATCAGTAATGAGTTTCCATCTTCGCCCATAATGTCACCCCATAGGACGGGGGGGATGAGTTCCGGAGGTGGGGCATTTGGCATGGGTCCAAAGTCAAATATGGTCAAAAATAGGGTCAAATTTTGGTCCCAAAAATGATATATTGTTAAGCCTTGTAAACAACGAGAATCTTTTGTATCTCAATCAAGTAATGGGTTCCCATCTTCGCACCATAGATTTCACCCAAGTAGACGGTGGATGATTTCGGAGGTGGGGCATGTGGAATGGGTAAAAGGTCAAATGCGGTCGAAATGGGATTTGCTGTAACTTTGGCAATTGTGGCAGGATGATCAAACTTGTGGGTGTGGTCAACGTTCAGTGCCGACAAATTTGGAAGGTCATCAAGGTCAGTCGGGGTCATTCACGGTCAATGGGAGATCATATTTGCTATAACCCTTGTCAAAATGTGGTAATGATGAAACTTGGTGGGTGGTTGGCAACATTCAGTGCCTAAAATTTTGATGGTCATTTCAAGTGGTCATGTGGTCATCCAAGGTCCAATCCTCTCATGGTGTATGGTCATGAAACTGATGGGTGTAGTACGCAATCATTGCCAAAAATTTTGAAGGTATTTTCAAGGTCATGGGGTTATCAAGTCACTAACTCCCAGCTTGGTAGGTCATGAACTTTGTGATGGTCAAGCCGTTCTAACCAAAATGTGAAGGTCATTTCAAGTCAAGTATGTCATCTAGTCACCATAACTACAAATAGTTGTATGGTCAATGAAGTCAACAATTGATCCGTCAAATTGCAACACTTATTTCAATCACAATTCTCCCTGTGATCTAAAATTATATGTCCCTCCATTTACTATCGCTACTGGCGGGGGGACCTTTGTGGTTTCAAAGAACCGCCTTGTACATAAAAAGTCCAAACCTTAAGGGAATAGGCCTACGGTTTCTTGAACAATGTTATTTTGGACATGCTAAAATGATTTAGAGAGAACTTATAGTAGTGAACAGACCCAGATAAACGGATTTCCTGTTGTTAATCTGCCACAAGAAGACGTCCCTGGCCGTTAAGCGAAAACTAGCGTTATATCGCGCCTTTAACCAGCGCGATTGTACGCACCAAATGGTGCATATGCGTCTCGGGCTTTGACAACGCCCTTTCAACATAACGTCTTTTTTTTTGACATATTTGCCATTTAATCTGAAAGTATCGGCACCCCTAGTTTTATTACATTTCGAAAAGATCTCATGAAAAACCCTGAACATATGAAATTAAAAAATTCTATCGAATCGCTTTTTTTTTTCGCTATAAATGCATAAGGTGTGCAAATTTTATTTTCTCATAGACTACTGTAGTAACTTTTGGCGAAAAATGCCCTTTTTAAACAATTCATAGCACAAAAGCCAGTACCGACCCCCCTAAATTTTTTTTCAAGATTTGTTATCTACACACTTAAAAGAAACATATATGTTAATTTAAGCGAATTTCATCGATAGGTTCTATGACGACGCAATACATAAGGGATTTTTAGTGATTTGGACATGGTAGCAAAGCCATATTGGATTTCATTGAAAAATGGCAATTGTACCCAAATTTGCGCACTCCAAAAATTATTGGCTTAGGTCATAATGAACTCAAATTATTAATAGAAAACGTCTGCTCCATTTCCATCCTTAAGGCTATGTGCCTAGACTTCCACCTATATGCGCAATAAAATAAAATAGGGGTATGACTCGTTTCCCTATTTTCTTATCAGGCCCATTCATATAGGGGGTGGATGCTGCACGATCGTGTGCACAGCCTTCTACGGTCAGTACGCGCAAGACTCTCCTAGTAGATTTGGGCCCCTAGCAACACAATCATTCCTTTTGTGCGACTCGAGGCGAAAGTTTTCTGGCGAATACGCAAACGCAGCAAATATTGAGTAATAAAATTATATTGCGTACTTTTATGTGCGCGAAATTAAAAACAAACGGTGCCTTGCGCTTTTTCCTCGCCTCTCAAAACGCGCGGAGGAACCAGCGATATGCATTCTGAATACGCTCCTCTTCGCTACGGATACGCTTGCGGAACTCTCGGGATGCGTGAGGCGTAAAGTCAAAATTACGCGTTCGCAGATACAATACAAACGAAAATGCAGTAGATTTTGCAATTTTTTGCCCCATTGGGGGGAAATAACGAAAAAAAGGTAAGTCCGTGACCCCCCCCCCCCCCCCCAATTTTTATTTTTGGGACGTATGGATATGGTTGGGGCCCCTGACATAATAAAAAATAGAAAAATTCCGGAGGCGTTTTCTTGCTGTGATTGATTTCTATACCAGTTTATCACATTGTTCCCATATAACTGTGTACAAATTTTGCCAAAAATGCGTTTTTATAACGTAAATATCTCGAGAACGAAGCCCGTAACACAGCAATTTTTATTTTACATTTTGAATCATCACCAATGAAAAGACCATATATCAACTTTTCAAGAAGAATTCATGAATTCGATCGTGCAGCAATCCATCTTAATAAGGACTGGTCCTGTGTCCTTGGCCGGATGTCTCACACTAAAATATATTTAAAAAAAACAATGGGACTTAATGCAACTAATTACTGTTTACTAATGTTTTCCCTGGGTAATAATAATATTTTAAAAATATTCCGCGCTACGACAACATTTTAATGGAATAGTTTGCCAATACTTCTCTACAATGTGCCAATTCAAAGTAACCCGACAAACGTGATTTCTTCGAGCTGGCTCGTCACCAGATGCTGCTAGAACGGCGGC
Organism: Ophioderma brevispina; assembly: GCA_023653785.1. Lineage (NCBI taxonomy): Eukaryota > Metazoa > Echinodermata > Ophiuroidea > Amphilepidida > Ophiodermatidae > Ophioderma > Ophioderma brevispina. The sequence continues at coordinate 6,997 of JAMKCH010002291.1, read as the reverse complement.
TCATCGTCTACCGTTACGCACTGGACTGAAACCAGATGTCCAAATTGGTTAAAGAAGAACCCGCTCCATGAGAGTCTGTGATGCCTTAACATCCTACATGGCAAGCACCTTGCGACGATGTACAGCCAATATTGTGAGATCACAAGGATTTCAAGGATGACTGAGTCTGATTATCAGATGAAGCTCCAAGATCTATCTGAAGGTTTACAGTTTGCACTAGAAGAACTGTTTCAGAAATAATGTATTCACAATCCTTAGTGGATATTTCATTCTGTTTAAAGCTAACAAATTCAAACTTATTTGATATTTGAACAGAATTGGTCCATGAGAAGGAAAATCTCCTTGCTCTTTATATAGTGTATTTTCACTCAGAGATTACATCAAAGCCGAACTATTTCATACACTTAGTTCAGCACATTATAAGGGTTTACTTATTGTTCTCACTAAATTAGAGGTAAGTCCAACATGTTGCTGCATTAAGCCAGGCAATTCTTGTTCGACGTCCAACAATGAAAAGAATAGTAATTTGTACTAGGGTGTCAAAAAAGTGCAACATTCATAACATTATTCTTTTTTCAAAAGTGAAAGCACTTTCACGAAAAGTGATATAGTTCCTTGGGTAGACGAGTTTCCTTAGCTACTAATTTTGTCCCGATCACTTTTGGCCGATTTTAAAGGAAATTACAGCAAAATCCCACTCTCTGTGGTTGGGTAAGTTGTTCTGGGTACTGACCACGGTGAAAGCCCCCCCTCTGGTTGAAACCTTTTTATAGTACAAACCATTGGCAGTAGGCCCCCTTCTTGGAACATTTGTCAAGGAGTCATTCCTCTGTTGGATGTGGTACAGATGCCAGCCCAGATCAATCCTTGTGATACGGTTAAAAGATGATGGAGTCAAGTGTAATGTAATCCTTCTTGTCCTTGGAATTCTCTGAGTGCCGTTTAAGTTTGTAGGTGTGTTCCGAGTTATTACCAGTGCGGATGTGAGAGGCCAGCAGTGTCAGCCGCTGCTGACAGGGCCCCCCTAAAATATTGCTCTCAGGGCCCCTCAGACACCATCCACTAAACTGGTGGATATGCGTCTACTCATGCACGACATTGACCTAAGGGCCCACCGTAGCTGCTGACCAGGCCTTTCCTTAAATCCGCCGCTGGTTATTGCCTCTTTTTCTATTTAAGCTCACTCCATGTCTCTGGTACTTGTCAAGTTTCATTTATTGTACACTTATTTGGTAAGTGGTTAATAGGAAATATTGCTGAGAACACAAACAAATGGTTTCTACATGGCTTCTGGTCTGAATGAAAGTTGTCAACATAATCACACGCTCTTCAGTGGTGCGGTGAATTATAGCTGTTGATATGATAGTTACCAGGCTGGGGACTAGCTTTCTTGAAGCAATGCTCAATGAGTAACGATTTAACTTGAATCTGAGATATAATGCACTTTTTTTCAACTAATAATACTACCTGAATTAAGATATTCAACTGTTAATCTGTTCACAATTCTTTGAAAATTTTGCACCTAATCCAATGCCTTTCAATACATTTTCACTACTTACCAAGATTAAACATATCCAGGTGAAAGTGGCCCAACTAAGATTTACACCTTTTGAGTGTATCTCTGGATCTAGGGACCCAAATGGGATGGGGCAAACGGCAATTTATGGCGGAATAATTAGGCCTCCATACAATATATAGTTTTAGCGACGATTGACACGTGAAACATTTTAATATTTTTTTTCCAAATGTTGAATTTTTGGCACACTCTGTAGTGTATATCAGTACATTAGTTTGAACAAAGATGAACTTCATTGCGGTACCGCAATGCAATATTAAGGCCCGTTTATACTTCCACTGCAATGCAGTGCAGTGCACTTTCGATATATCTATCACTTTCTGCTGCGACTTGATGCAATCCACTGCAATGCAAGAAAGAGAACATGGAATTTCCCAACATGCTAAATTTAGGAAATGAGTCAAGTGCAATCCGGATCATGCAGGTGTTATTTACTAGATTGAGCAAGTACTATAAATGGCCTGAGGGGTTTTCCAAGCTTTGTTGCAAAACAAAACAGATTGCAAAAATAGGTATTTTCCCACGATGTTATTGATATAAGATAGTGCAATGCAGATGCATGTAATTCATGTGAAATCTGATTGGTCAGCTAGTGCAAGGTTATGTTTACGCATGATGCTGCTGTGATGATTATTATTAGGATAGGGGAATCTAGCTGTGAGTAGTTAAATACTTCTCACTGGAGAGACCTGGTCAGCAGTTGTAACCAGGAGCTATACAGTATAACAAACCACATTGGTGATTTCAACAGCCAAACTACCCAATGGGGCTACAATGAAACCAATAAAGATGGACAAGCTGTCGAATAATGGTTAGATAGTCAGCATCTACGTCTCCTTCACGACCCTAAACTGCCACCATCATTTTATAGCGTACAGGTTTCAAACCCTGTGATATAGCTATTGGAGCAAAATCATCTGTAACATGTGTAGCAAGATTATTCTGGGTACTGTTCCACTAACTAAACATCGACCAATTGGTATCCAAGTCAACGCTGACAGTAGGCCTAAGACCAAACAAAGTGCCTTTTTTTAATAGGAAAGAAGACTGGCAAGGATTCACTGGTTCTAGTCTCAGTATTGTTATACTCCGATAGGATTTCCATGCTAAATTGAGTTTGGTTGATTGTTTGGTTTTCAATAGGGCTAAACGGTCAGAAAAATGATGGGGTGCAAATTTTCATATGATGCCCCCTCTTTTAGATCTCTAACTTTGCAACAAAATTCACCCAAATTTTGGCTAAAGTTGGAAAATTTTGCCACTATTAGATCCCAACCTCTAATTTATACCAATATTTAGTTCCTTAAATTGGTAAAAAAAAACCAAAAGAAAAAAACATTACCTCCCTTTACACCGGTGTGAAAGGAGATATGGTCCGCAGGGGAAAACATAGTCCGGGCTCCATAGAAGACATAACGGAATAGGAAGCATGAAACTAATTTGCGTGCAGAGTCAAAGACACTTATCAGTGATTATCCGGATGAGACAAAATATTTTATTTGCAGTAATAGCTTAAAACTGAAGGATATATCTGTATAATCCTCATAAGTTATTTTACAACTAAAGAATCGACGGAAAAGAGAGAAAACGGCAGTGTTCAAAGACATGATTCTCCATCACTTACGTGTTGTAGAAAGTGTCGTACGGACACAATTGACTAAAATATCCGTTTTGATTATTAGCTAGTTTCTGGCCTTATCATTACAGGGGATTATTAGGGTAAAAAAAAAAAAAAACCTGTATCTTGTTACCAGGACATGCAAAAATCTGATTTTTTATGATTTTTTCAATTTTCTGATTAGCAAATTGCACTGATAGTGCCTTAAGTGAATCGAGTGTCTTATTCTTCACCGTTGTAGGTGGACTGTGAGTACGGAGGACTATAGCTCCTGCCACACCGGATAAAGATGGCACACAAGATTCATTAAAGGGGATGGCCGATGTAAGGATATTAAGTTCTCATCTTGATAGATTGTATGCACTCACAAAAATTCCCCATCTGTAAAGTTTCGTGCCGATATTTCTATCGTTTGATGCAAGAGCTAAAAACGTGATTTTGTAAAGCCCCATAGAGTACTGGTAAAAATTAATTATTGGTCGACCAAAATGGGGCACATTTTCTCGCTTTTATAACTTCCAAAACAAAGATCCTTTGGATCTAAGATTCACAGGCTTAATGAGAAAAAATAGTAGCTTTCTTCTGATACCAAAATGTGACCACTTCCGCGTAAAATCTGGGGCTCTGGGGACGAGGCCATTAGCAATCGGGCATGGACTTTAATTAGGGAAAACAGTAGAAACAAAAGATCTATTCATACTTCACTGCAATGCACTGCAGTGAAAAACGCAGCAGCACAACAGTTCAAATTGCACTGTGCTACTCTACTGAGTTGAGTCCACTGTGGTTGAGTCAGAGATGAGTTGAGCCACTGCATTGGGCCACCAAAGTGCAGTTGCAGTGAAGTATGAGCGGACCTTAAACTCTACCTGTCTGAAAAACTATGCAGACGCACAATGCTGGATTTGGTATTAAAAAGGAACTATCAAGCAAGATGTTGGTGTTCGTCTTGCGGACATTGAAAGAGGGGTCAAAAGATTACCATAAAAGGTATCACAAAATTGGTCAAATTTGAGAATAAAGGTATGAATTTGGGAACCGCTCTCTCTTTCCGACGAAGGAAAACCAAGGCGATAACTTTATTTTGAGTGGAAGAACGAGGGGGGGTGGCCGGAGACGGGGGGCGCGTTCTTCCACGCAAAATAATGTTGTCGCCGGATTCATTCGTCGATAAAGAAGCGTACCGGCGCGGGTGTAGAAGTAATTATAGTCCGAGTACTCATAGTGCGGCTACAACGGTGAGGAATAGGGCACTCATTCAGTTGACTCGTCAGGCCACATTCGTTTCACGCTTATCCGTTATCGTTTCTATTGAGCCCGGACTAGGCTCCCGCCGGACTATAGTTGATTTCACACAATTCTGAAAGTAAACACAGTTCCCGGGGTAAGGCAACATAATCCGGGCTATATAGACGACAACGGAATAAAGCGTGAACTAATGTTGCGGTGAAGAAGAGTCAACTGAATCGATGCCACCGATTGTTATACAATTGTCCAGGACTGTGAGCCCGGAGGATATGGACTGTATCCTCCTGCCACAACCTTTCCCAATAATTATACCTTTATTCTCATTCTTAAAAGCTTTCTAATTTAAGTCATCTTTAACCCAATTGCGATCCTTCCATAGCTGAAAGACAACAGGAAAGGACTGTCAACACCTAGTGACAAAAAATCGAACAACCAATGAATATACGCCATTGAGAGTATATTGAAAAACCCTGAAATCGATAAACTTGGTTTTATCGGCGAAAAACCGGATTTTTAAAAGATAAATAGGTTTTTCAATCGACAAAACCAGGTTTTTTCGATGATAAACTGGTTATCAAATTGTATGCCATAGGTCGAAAAAACCTGGGGTATCCGATCGAAAAAAATAAAACCGGGTTTTTCGAATGAAAAATAGGTATCAAAACCTAGCTTTTCAAATCGATAACCGGTTTTTAAATTGAAAAACCAGGTTTTCAATCTAAAACAGTTTATCGATTGAAAACCCTGGTTTATCGGCGAAAACAGGGGTTCTCTTTGTTGTACAAAATACGCCATAGGAACGTACAATGCACAACAAGAGAACCGTTTTTTTCACACAGATAAACTAGGTTTTCGATTGATAGGGACTGGTTTATCAAAACACCTAGCTTTCAAAACGACAACCGGTTTATCAATCGACAAGACTGGTTATCGCCGAAAAACCACGGTTCCTCTCTGGTTGTGACCAAACTACTTGCCTAGGCAAGTGTAATGCACAACAGAAGAGAAAAACCTGTTTTCAAACAGATAAACTAGGTTTTTCGATCGAAAAACAGGTTTTTCGATTGATAAAACTAGGTTTACCAAAAATCTAGAATTTCGAAAAACCCAGTTTTTGATCGAAAAACCAGGGTTTATGGGGAGATAAACTTGGTTTATCAAAAACGAGCTTTTTGAATTGATAAACATGGTTTTTTTTCAAATCGAAAAAAAGGTTTATCGATTAAAAAAAGCTGGTTGAAAACACTGTTTTTCGCATTCGAAAAAAACAGGTTTTTCAAAAAGCTGGCTTACGAGCCTTGATAAACCTGGGTTTTCAATTCGAAAAAAACAGGTTTATCAATCGAAAATCGATAGGTTTGAAAAACCTAGTTTATCGCTCGATAAACCGGTTTCAATAGAAAAACCTGTAGTTTCATATCCGGCTTCGAATTGATAAACCTGGTTTTTAGATTCGAAAAACCAGGTTTATTGATTTGAAAAGCCAGGGTTTTGATTGGAAAACATAGTTTTTCGGTTGAGAAACTGGTTTTTCGTTCGAAAACGTATTTTTTTCAAAAACCTTTGATTATCAAATTGATAAACTGGTTTTTTCGATTTGAAAAAAGGTTTATCGATTAGAAAAGCTCGGTTTGTGAAAACCAAGTTAATCAATCGATTAAACTGGTTTTTATTTTCATTGTGCAAATATTGCCATATTGAGCGCGCGAAGTAGCAAAAACGCGGTATGACACAAAGCGCTCCAACCTCCACATACGTCACAATACGTATTAGCGCGTAATTTACCTGGGTTCTTGTCGAATTGACCCAGGCAATCAGGCCAATGAAATGCTCATTTTACAGCTGTTTAAAGAATTTATGATTGTCAAAAGGATACAAATTTTCCACCCCACCCCCGGGTTATGGAAGAAAACGAGGTGTCCCCCATGAGAGAGCTGTCCTAGCTACCATAGGCACATGTACGGAATAAACCCGGACCTTGTAGGCGAGGCACAATTTGGTACAGTGGCTGGAAAAAATGATGATACAGCACTCAATGTGAGAAAAAACAATAGACAAGATGGGTGGTAGGACACTCAGTCACACGAACGATGTATGTATATAGGACACCTGCCCACCATGAAGGCACTTTGTTTACGCGCTTCTTGGATTTCTCAATTGTCACCAGTTTCTATTATTCTGTAAAATAATAACGTTTTTTTCCACGTTTGGTTTAAAAAAAAGTACTTGTGTTGTACAGGGTGTGAATGCTGCCTATGCTCAGGAAACTTAGAGGGAACTGTCAATTTCAATTATGAGAAGACTATAGTGGAACTCGTAAAAATATGGGAAAAGGGGAAAAACAGGATAATTGTATTATAGGTTACAATTAACAGATTTTTATTTCAAATAATCGTTATATTGTTAACTAAGGCACTATTGCACGTATAAAATATGGATCGCGAGGTGGTTATAATAATGTAAAAATTCTAATTTCAAATGTTCAATTTCAGTTGTGCAGGAGGCAAATTTTAGTGGTGGGTAAAATTTATGTGAAATACTCAGAAATTGAAATT